>VDFB02161122.1:0-20296 GCA_007258455.2 Sequoia sempervirens | reverse complement strand
TTCCAAATGGGATGCCAAATTAAAGATAAAAGGCACTAAAGATTAAATAGAAATAGATACAAAACATTAAGCATGAATATTGGGAGGCTTGCAAGGTTGAGATAGCTTATCTTAATATTCTCTCACTTGTCAAACACCTTGAAATAGTAAAAGGGAACTTTCAACATTAAAATCAAATAGAGATATCAAATAATTTCTAGAAGATATGAGTTCCACGACCTCCCTATAAAAAATCAAACTTCTCCATGTTCATTGGCTTTGTGAGGGAATTTGTAACATTCTTCAAGGTTTCTACTTTATATAGCAAGACTTTTCCACCCCCAAAAATTTCTCAAACAAAGGGGTATTGAACATCAATATGCGTCTTGTACACATAATACATTGATTTTATAGCCAAAAAATGGAACTTTAATTTTCACATCGAATTCTCACATGTTTACATTGAAATCCAATGCTTAAACACAATCTCTTTAACCATATTTCTGCCTTACACACATATTTTATAGCCATGTACTCTAATTATATGGTGTATAATGTGACTGCAGGTTGTCATTTTCTCATCCAATTAATTATTTTCAAAATAAAGTAAAAACATATCTACTCACAAACCTCTTGCAATCTAGATGGCTAGCCCAATCAAAATAAAAAAAGCCTTATAAATCAACCAACTTTCCCACATTATTTTTCCCATGATAAAAATATAAAAGTTGTATATTCCACATGAATACCTAAAAACCCTTTTAATTTTAATGTTCTTTATAAGGGGTCAATATAAACCTACTTACAACTCCCACTACTTGGGCAATATCAGGTCTTCTATAGATTGTGGCATACATGACGCTTTCTACAACACTAACATATGAAATTCAATGTATCTCTTCAAGATTATCATTTATTTTAGGACATTTTTCTATAAATATCCTGGTACCAACCAAAAAGGGAGTACAAAGTAGTGTGCAACCCTACATGGAAAAACACAACAAAATAGCTTTAATATGCTTCTTTTGATTTAACTATTTTTTTGTTAATTTGGTCCCTATTTATTTCCATACCAAAGATATTTTCAGCCCCTATGTAAGTCCAAAAATTTCTTATGACTTTGGCAGCACCTCTCTATATTGCTTGACTCTGATGTAGTTAGCTAGTATTACCATTGTACTAATATACCTTCAACAATATACATCCTTGGATGAACCCTATAGATAACTCTTTGGATCAAAAACTTGGTATTTTGAATTATTATCATTATTAAGGTCTTTTATTATTATCACTTGATTCACATGTTTTGATTTGAAAACCACTTTTACAAACCTAGCTAAACCCATCATCTCGTGGATAATGGGATATTGTCATAAACTTTTATAATTGTATTTGATAAATGTTTTATAATTGAATTATGGGTTCCGTGTGATGAGTGGTAGTGCCAAGTTATGAGATAATTGTGCTAACCCTAATTAGAGGGTGAACTCTCAAGGTGCAAATATTTTAATGATATAAAAGTTAGTGATTGTGTGATGCTTAGTGTTTGTGATAATTAATTAGTAAAATATAGGAATATGATTAAGAAAATTATTTTATTGGAACCAATTTAAATATGATTGGTGATCTTAAAATGAAAATGAAAACTAAATAGATGATCATTATGTCATGAGGGAATTATATATAAAATTTAGATAAGGTGATTTAGTAGTTACATGTTTTAACAAGACCACACATGATTATGAAATGGTGTGGTGGGATATAAATTTGATTCATTAGAATTTACTATTTTTATTAAATATAAATATTATTTTCTTACAATAATTGTTATATATTGTGAAATTTTATCATGTTATTTGGTAGGATAGAACCATATTAATCAATGAGGTTGGTTATGTCCATTCATTTTTAGAGCCTCTCTAATGTCCAATCAACTTGGTGCTACTAGGTATACACACAACTTAGAGGATGAATTCCTAACTGAACAGTTCATCTTTCACAAGAGACTGCATTTAATTATCAACCAAGGACTTGTAAACTTTAGATAGTGCTAGCACAATATATTCATTTATGGACTCTAGACACATCCTATATCAATGGATTATAGACAATTACACATGTATAAAATACTACAAAAGCTAAAAAGTGAAATAAATTGCTAATTCACAAAATAGGGGAAATAAATATAAACTATTACCTTATGCTACGGGTACCTAACACTCAAGACTATAACTATCAACTATTATAACTAAATCCTTTGGAGTATGAAACCAACATGAAGCTACAAAATTCAATCCAAAACTACAAAATGACATTCATGAATTACAACACATGCATTTAACTGGAAACAACTTAACTAATTGCAATCATGCATCATTTAATCTAACCATAGGAAATGAAGTGGATTAGCATTACCTCAAGTGGCCCTTGCTTGAATTGTTGCTTCTATAGAAGATGTCAACACCTACTTACTTACTCAGCAAATCATGATATCAACTAATTCAATTTATCGCATATAAACTCTGAACTCTTACATACAATCTAACAAGAGTTTATTGAAGATTTCTTAGTTAATAACACATCTATTGTTTCAATTAATAACAGATAAACATTAACTTATCAACTTGATCAACTAACAACTAGAACAACTACTAGCAACTAGATTTAGTCCTTGACAATAGATCCCACTATATAGGGTCTGTGAGGAGCTTTATTCTTCTAGGACTGAAAACAAACTTGTAAAGTAATTGTCCATCTCCCTCAAAGATAGGAAGAGGAATTAGTCTAAAACAAAAAATGATAATTATGAAATAGGAGTAGAGAAACCAATTTAGAACTATGTGCCTAACGATTAGTTGTTATGAAAGAGATGTGTTCCTAAGAATAGTCATGTCATAAATCAATCCCACTAAGAATAGACTTCTCCTCTTGGTGATCTTATTCGATGAGAAAGAGTATGATGTGGTGACTCACAGCTGATCAATAAATGACCACCTTTGTTCTTCGTTGAAAGTGTCGCGCCTTGGCTATTTTGACCTCTCCCCTATAATCATCTGCAGTCCTTATGCTACGGGTTGGAAAACCTATTGCTACAGGTTAATGGTCTTTCTTGGTGCAAGATGTCAATCTCATTCATAAGGCATCCACATTAATAACAATCATAATATAAACATAGATTCATACTAAATTCCATCAGTGCTCCAAACTTCTTCCAAAATCTGAGGAACCACTCTTGGCGTGAAATTTTTGTTGGGTGCAATTTGGGGTCTTGAGAACCTCACCATTGAATCTAGGGTATCAGAGAAAGTCAAATTCGACTTTCGTTTCATCAAAATTTGACATTTTTTTTAGATTTGTAAGGGTTTGAAGGAAAGGTTTCAGTTGTTAGATGCAGGAGGGAGCTGATATTTTAGAGATTTTTGTGTCAAAACAGACCCTCCCATCATGTCTGAAAGGCTCGAAAACCTAAATATCGACTACCAAATCATCGATATTCAACACTTTTAGTTGAGGGCTGAGGCAAAAAAAATTAGGCCATATGGATCCATACATGGCTATACAACTATGTCATTTGTGGATCGGGTTTGAAGTGGCATATTCTAGCAGAATATTCTTTTGTACCTTTGTGTTTTCTATGGACTCGACATACTTCGGATTCAAATTGGTTATTGTCTCCCACGGTATGATTTTCATTTATTATTATAGGGTACCATCATTTATAGTTCAACATTTATGGTTTGATCACAAGTTTTATACAACTAAGTTTTGTTTTTATAAAAAAAAAGACTTTTACTTAAATTTTAGTTGACCATATTCTTTTCATTGTCGACATTTTTTGTTAAAGCACCAAAAAATTTCCTTGAGCCCGTGATTTTATACTACATTGGGCCACAGTCATATGACCCATGCGGGGCCATGCCCAAGGTGGCATACCTTAGGTTTGTTTCCCCCCTTCGCCACCAAACCTCCACCTACCTACCACTCCATTAGCGGTGAGGTGGCTGAAATTTTTTAAAACTCAACGCTACGCCCAAGGTCACATGGGTTACCACCTTTTAGCCCCTAAGGGCTATAAAATTGCACATGTTTAACTTGTGAAGTCCATTTTCTAGGTATTTTTTCATTTTTTCATAATTTGCAATCCAAGAGGCAAAATCTTTCAAACGATATATCATCAAAAATTTAGCACTATGAATTTTGTAGTGGTACAAGTTATTTTCAATAATTCTGTTGTTTTATAGCATTTATTACTGGATGAAGTTAGATCTACATTTGTGGCTCCCAAGCTCATAACTTTTCATCACGATCTCTAATTTTTGTGATTCTTGCGACGTTGGAAAGGTATTGAAGAGCTCTACATTGGCATCCATGCAATTTTTTTGTATCTATCCTAGGTTGATCGTTATTACAATTTTTACCCAAAGGGTATTATGGAGATTACTTGGATGCTTTGACAGTTGGGAGGGTACAATTTTGATCTCTACGCTTCATTTAAGTACCAGATCATTTCTTAATTGACTATTGCTTTATATATTCTAGAGTTGTGCTAGTTTGTGAGTTTTTCAATGTTCCTTGGCATTGAATCTACTATTTCTTATCATGATTTTGACCTGAGTCCTTGAGTGACTCTAATATGGTTTCTAGAAAATAGAATTATACTTCCTTTGCTTGTTGGATTAAGGATCCATAAGTGTGCTTCCAGTGCTTCTTTGTAGTAGGTTATCTCATTATGGGGGGTTGTATGATCTCACTTGTCATCCTTTGTGTGGATGGATATTAATTGGATTTGTGATGGATATCATTATTGTATTCCATCTCTCTTTTGGGGAGGAGTTTTATCCCATTGGGTTTTCTCCATTTCTCTGTTTGCGAGAGATTCTATTTGCATTTGTACATGGGTACCTAGCATGGCCTCGTGGCTTGGACCCATCTTTGTGTCATTTGAATAATAATCGAATCCCTGATTTGTACTTAAGGGGATGTGTTGGTGTAAATAGGTATTTTTCCTATCTATTCTTATCTAGGTCCTATTTACATTGTTAAGTCCACTTAGGTCCTATGAGGGTATCTTTCTAGTCAACATTAATTAAGGGGGAATATTTCTGGTTAAGCATTAGTTATCACTTATCTTATCTAGTTGGCATTTATTTAATGCTTGTGTCCTAGGTTGTTATGAGTTAGTTGTCTCATGTGATAGGATTAAGACACTTATCATGATCTTGTCTAATCCTAGCCACCACCTTGCCTATATAAGCAAGGCATCATATGTACATTGCCATATTCAGTTGCTTCCATTTTGGCACTCTTACATCCTTAATCATAGAATAATATTTCTGCCATTTCTCTCTTGTGGAAGTTATTTTGTCTTGCAGGTGATCTTGGGGTGTTGAGTTCACCATAAACTCCTACATGGTATCAGAGCTTCAGTGCTACAAAATTCTTCCCAGATCTAAGGGACCAATCTTGGCATGAAATTTTTGTTGGGTGTGAGTTGGAGTCTTGAGAACCTTGCCATTGAATCTAGGGCTTTAGAGAAAGTCATATTTGGCTTTCGTTTCATCAAAATCTAACATATTTTGTCAAATTTTCAAGGGTTTGAAGGAAGGGTTTCAGATGCTAGATCTGAGAGGTAGTTGATATTTCAGAGCAGTTTGGGTCAAAACAAACCCTATCATCACCTTCGAAAGGCCCGAAAACCTAAAGATCAACTACCAAATCATTGATATTCAACACTTTTAGGTGGGGGCCAAGGCAAAAAAAATTGGTCATATGGATCTGTGTGTGGCTAGATATAATCGTATCATCTATAGATCGAGTCTGAAGCGGCATATTCTAGCAAAATATCCATTTGTACCTTCATCTTTTTTGTGGATTGGGCATACTTTAGGGTCAAATTGGTCATTATCTCCTACAGTATAATTTTCATTTATTATCATAAGGTACATCATTGATAGTTCGACATTTATGGTTTGATCACAGGTTTTATACGACTACATTTTATTTTTATTAAAAAAAACTTTGATTTAAATTTTAGCCAACCATATTCTTTTCATCGTCAAAAGTTTTTGTTAAAGCACCAACCAAAGGTCCTTAAGCCATGGTTTCATACTATGCTGGGCCATGATCATATGACTTGTGGGGGGCCATGCCCTAGGCAACATGGCTTAGGCTCGCCCCCCTCCCCCCCCCTTTGCCACCAGACTACCACCTGCCCGCTGCTCCGCTAGCGACAGGGTGGTGGGATTTTTTTTAAACTCGACACTGCACCCAGGGTCACATGGGTGACCACATTTTAGCCCCCGAGGGCTATAATATTGCACCTATTTAGCCTATGAAGTCCTTTTCCTAGGGCTTTTTTCAATTTTCATAACTTGCAATCCAAGAGATGAAATTTTTCAAACGAGATATCGTTGAAAAGTTGACATTGTGAATTTTACAGTGGTGTAGGTTATTTTTAATATTTTTTCTATTTTATGGCATTTATTATTGGTTGAAGTCAAATCTACATTTATGGCTCCCGAGCTCATAACTTTTTTCCACAATCTCTGATTTTTGATATTATTGTTGCGTTGGAAAGGTATTGAGGAGCTCTACATTACCATCCCCACACTTTTTCTTGTATTTGTCCCAGGTTGATCGTTATTTCATTTTTTCCCCGAAGGGTGTTCTAGAGATTACTTGGATGTTATAACAATTGGGAGGGTGCAATTTTGATCTTTGCACTTCATTCAGTACCAAATCATTTCTTAATTGACTATTGCTTCATAGATTCTAAATTTGTGCTAGTTTATGAGTTTTCTAGTGCTCCTTGGCATCAGGTCTACTATTGCTTATCATGATTCTGACCTAAGCCCTTGACTGACTCTAATATGGTTCTAGCAAACAAAATTATCTTTCCTTTGCTTTCCAAATTAAGGATTCTAATGTTACTGCACAAGTGTGCTTCTAGTGCTTCTTTACAACATGTTATCTCATTATGGGGGGGTTGTATGATCTCTCTTGTCATCCTTTGTGTGAATAGATATTGATTGGTTTTGTGATGAATATCATTATTGTATTTCATCTCTCTTTTGGGGATTAGTTTTGTCTCACTGGTTTTTATCCTCTGCATTTGCGAGAGATTCTATTTTCCTTTAATACATGGGTACCTAACATGGCCTTGTAACTAGGACCCATCTTTGTGTCATTTGCCTAATAATCAACTCCCTAAGTTGTACTTAAGGGGGGTGTTGGTTTAAATAGGTATTTTTCCTATGCAGTCTTATCTAAGTCCTATTTACATTGTCAAGTCCACTTAGGTCCTAGGAGGGTATCTTTCTAGTTAGTATTAATTGGGGGGAATCTTTCTAATTAAGCATTAGTTATCACGTATCTTATCTAGTTGGCATTTATTTAATGCTTGTTTCCCAAGTTGTTATGGGTTAGTTGTCTCATGTGATAGGATTAAGATACTTGTCATGATCTTGTCTAATCCTATTCACCACCTTGCCTATATAAGCAAGGCATCATATGTACATTGTCATATTCAGTGGCTTCCATTTTGGCATTCTTGCTTCCTTAATCATAGCATGATATTTCTACCATTTCTCTCTTGTGGAAGTTATTTTGTCTTTCAAGTGATCTTGGGGTGTTGAGGATTTCACCATAAACTCTTATAGGCTAAAGGTCCAATGGCTTCACTTGTATATCACAGATAAAGATACTCTTAAGACAAGCACAACCTAGTTATTTAAAAATGTTTGTATACTTGGTATAACCCACACAAATACCCCAAGATCAGTGTGAAACACCTCTCTTTTGAGAGCAAATGACTAGAGATCCAATGACACCAAATTTATGGCATGGGAACACCTTCTCTCTGTCCTTGAGAGGCTAAGAATTTCAACCAAAATATTTCTATCTCCACTCAAGGGAGTCAGTGGTGAGTATCTTCGGACCTGATATTGTACCCTACACTATACCTAGCAAAGATTGAAAGGTTCCCAAGCTTCTAAAAAAAAGGTGTCTAGTGGGGGATTGTCGTGAATAGAGAGCCTGTTTGTAGCAGCCTAAGAACCAAGAGGCCCACTCCCACTCTCATCACCAGCAAGTCTCGATGTATCGAGGGTCTTGCGGCTTGGCTTCGAACAATGTTGTCCGCTCTTTGGGCTACAACTTTTCTTCTCCCCCCTTTGATGTAGCCTATCAGGAAACATGCTTGAGGTTGAACCCTAGGGTGATGAAATCCCCAGGTAGGCCTCCTACTAAAAATAAAAAGGAGACTAATGTGTATTTCTCGTCACTCAGGATTGCACAAGTGTGCAAGGGGAGAGGATATGTAGACAATAGCTTGGGTTGAAACACAATGTGCAAGCGCACCAAACACACAAAAAAAAGTTCTTATTAACTCAATTAATTTAAATGTTATCTAATCTAAAAAATACAATGTTTCAAGATGAAGTCTCTAATAATTAAACCTACAACAAATTAGTTAGTAGTTTGAAAGAGAGCTTTGACAATATCCTACACCAACTATGTTAGTAGTTTGAAAACCAAAAACCTTGACAAATGAGCTACAACATACACAATTAGTAGTTTCAAAAAGCAATATCTCTTCCCAATGTTCGTGACACAGCTAAAAATAGAGATTAGTAAGAAAAAAAACCTAAAAATAGACAACTACCATACCAAAAATAAAAAGAAAACAACAAACAACATTTTTTTTACCTTTCTATAAATAAAGGTGTCGCTCTGCAAAAAAGGCACCACTATGTAGACAAAGGCACCACTATGCAAACAAAAGCGCAACTATGCTGAAAAAGGTGTCTCTCTATCTCTGCAAAAGCGCCATAGAATTTGGAACAACAAAAAATCACATTTTTTAACATTTTGAATGTAATTTTTTGTAAAAATATGGAGTATAATATATGAAAAATGATGGCTCGACCCTTCTGCACACAATGGTGACATTTTTTCTCCTCAAAAGGCTCCTAGAAGTGTGATTTCCAAGGTTTCATAAATTATCCACAACACACAAGCTAGAAAACACCAAAAAATTGTACACAAGAAGGTTAGCCAAAAAGAAAACTTATTTCACGTCGGGTTCACCAATGTATGGATTTGAAAATTCAATTTGTTGGTGTAGGTGCACCTTGTTCACTGAATGCCTTCAAAAGGAAAAATTGTGAAATTTGAGTTTTCAAGTCTAAAGCAATGTAACAAGGTCATGTGAAGGTCATAATTAATGTAATAAAGTGATTTATAGGTCTCTAGGTGGTCAAAAAGATGGAAAGAGCAAAAATTGCAAAAATTGCAAAAGTTGCCAATTATGTAAAAATGCAAAAAAGCAAAAAAAACAAAGAATATGAAGAGTCAAGTGGGAAAATAGAAGGTTTAGTCAATTGGGGAAGATGAAAAACCTTAAAAAATTAATTTTACATTGTTTTCAAGCAGAGGGGAAGTTTGAATAAGTATAAAATCATTTAGAAACCCTTGTGCATCCTTAAAACTTTGCATTTTATGTATTTCAGACTAGTAAAATGTTGTTGCAGGTTGTTGTACGGACTTGTACGGTCATATTATTGTGGGTAAGTCATTGGATTTGATGGTGGCATGAATATAGAGAATTTTGGTTTTCATTTCATTCAATTTCATTAAGTTTTTCTCCAGTAATTACAAATTTACTTTAGGCAGTTAAGTTCATATTTTAAGAGGGCAGCATGCAATTAAAAGTCAAGATCTCTTAATTTCTCCAATGAAATATCATAAAAATTGGTGTGAAGGTCTTTGAGGACATATTCTTCAATATTATTCAAGTTTTAATGGTTGAAAATGTGATTTGATACCCTTTCTAAGATGCCCTAGGTTTAAAATTTGAGGAAAAATCTGAATTTCCTTCATGAAATGGTTGGCTCAAAGTTAGAAACGGTTGGATATGCATTCAAGGTGGTTGGAGAATTATTTCCATATTTGGTGTAGACCTATCCAAGGATTATTGAAGCATCTACAAGGTGGTATAAGGTTTGGAAGGTTGAATTCCTTTAAACCCCTATTTTGCTTGTGTTAGAATGACATGAAATGAGGGTTTTAATACTTGATGCTATATTGAGACTTTTAGTTTGTAAAAATGGATGATTTGAATGTTTTGAGACTTGAATCAATGCTTCCCAAGGTTAATTAATGATTTGGAGTTGTTTTTTTGTTGGTTTCTTCACAAAAGTGACCTGATTTTATGTATTTCTAGCGGTACAGTCATGTTTTCAGACATTCTTTTCAAAACAAGTGCTATTGCTTTTAAAGTATGTTAAATTTGAGAAAAATTAGTTTTTGGAACTGTGAATATTTTATGGGTTTTTGATGTGGGCTTGATGATATACCCGTTTTAGTTGTTTTGCAAGGCTAGTAGAATATTGATGTTTGCATGCAAAAAACAGAGATTTTGATGGAACAACGATTTGAGTGATGGATTTTGTTTGGAAACTGCCTAATTGATGTTTTCAAGGATGTCCCAATTATTGGAAAATGTTTAGAAAGAAAATTTGTTGTCTTGGTGATTTGAACTATGTGAAGTCATGGTGCAAAGTGATGTTTTGAGGATGCATGTTGATCAATTTAAGTGTTTCAAAGGTTTCTCTCAAGGTAATTATTTTGTATCAACCAATTTGATGATGGTAACAATGATTTAGTGTCAGATAAAGGATTAGAAGTAAGATTGAGTGAAGGTAGTCCTTTTGGCTTGTTTGGATCATAGTTGCAAAGATATGATATTAGGTGAATATTGGTTTTGCTAGTTGGTTAAGTGTTCTTTATTCAGGTTTATACAATGTTTCAGTTAATCTAATGAAGGATTAATTTGTATTTGAGTTTGATGAAAGTCTTGAATAAGGTTTTAGTGGTCTGGCTTATTTGTAGCCTTATGAAAGTTAAAGGAAATTGATGGCTTTGGTTGAAAAGTTAAGTGAATCAATGGTGTTTTTTTTAATCTGATCTTCTCCAATCGAGTCTGGGTGAAAAGTACCCTTAATGGTGTGTTGGTAGATTCTCATGCATCAATTGGTATCAAAACTAGTTGATTCTGATGGTTTGGTTTGTTGAAGTTGCTGTTGAGTTTGGTTGCGGGTGCTTGATCCATCTAAGCTATAGAGAGGAATAGTTTTGAGTTGTGTGTTGGCAGACGAGTTGAGGTCTATGGTCACCATCTTCCAATGGAGATTAAGTTAGGTAGAAGGTGCAAAGTAAAGTGAGTGAGACATCTTCCAGGATTTGTTGTTGGGTAAGATGGATGGTTTGTTGAGTTGGTGAGTTGTGTGGTGAAGTAGTGAGGGAGATGGATACCTTTCTAAAGAAGCACTTGATTTTGCATCCATTTGAAGAGTTCTAAATCAGTTTGAGAGTACTCCACTTATTGGAGTAGATGAAATGAAGATTGTTCAGAGAAGGTTAAGGATGAATTGTGAAAAGAGAGGAAAGATTGCTTGGAAGAAAGCAAAGTGGAAGGACAGTCCTGTGTCCTTTGGTAGAAAAAGAGTTGGTGAAAAGATGAGAGTGGAAAAAGGGAAATCATGTGTCCTTTTGAAATAGAAGATGATTGTGAACCTGATAAGCAGAGAAGAAAGATGGCAAAGACAAAGTAAAGGCAGAAATGAAGACAAAGCTAAAGGCAAAGGATGGAACCAAGACAAAGATTCAAGAGAAATAAATTAAAGAAGCAGCAGTCCAAGAAAAGTTTGAAGCCGATTTGAAGGTGAAATAACAATCAAATTTGATACAACATGTTTCCAAGGGACTTGGAAAGTTTTTGTTGGTTGGTTGTACGGTGCAGGTGCACCTTGTTCATTGAATGCCTTCAAAAGGAAAAATTGTAAAATTTGAGTTTTTAAGTCTAAAGCAATGTAACAAGGTCATGTGAAGGTCATAATTAATGTAATAAATTCCTTTATAGGTCTCTAGGTGGTCAAAAACATGGAAAGAGAAAAACTTGCAAAAATTGCAAAAGTTGTCAATTATGTAAAAATGCAAAAAAGCAAAAAAAACAAAGAATATGAAGAGTCAAATGGGAAAATAGAAGGTTTAGTCAATTGGGGAAGATGAAAATCCTTCAAAAAGTAATTTTACATTTTTTTCAAGTAGAGGGGAAGTCTGAATAAGTAGAAAATCAATTAGAAACCCTTGTGCATGCTTAAAACTTTGCATTTTCTATATTTTAGACTAGTAAAATGTTGTTGCAAGTTGTTGTATGGCCTTGTACGGTCATATTATTGTGGGTAAGTCATTGGATTTGATGGTGGTATGAATCTAG
Organism: Sequoia sempervirens; assembly: GCA_007258455.2. Lineage (NCBI taxonomy): Eukaryota > Viridiplantae > Streptophyta > Pinopsida > Cupressales > Cupressaceae > Sequoia > Sequoia sempervirens. Next base: position 8,040 of record VDFB02161122.1, on the reverse strand, counting down.
AGAATTTTTGTTTTTGTTTCGTTCAATTTCATTAAGTTTTGCTCCAGTTATTACAACTTTACTCCAGGTAGTTAAGTTCAGATTTTAAGAGGGAAGCAAGTTCAGATTTTAAGAGAGGGTGGCAGGCAATTAAAATTCAAGATCTCTTAATTTCTCCAATGAAATCTCATAAAAATTGGTGTGAAGTTCTGTGAGAACATATTTTTCAATATTCTCGAAGTTTCAAGGGTTGAAAATGCAATTTGATACCCTTTCTAAGATGCCCTAAGTCTAAAATTTGAGGAAAAATCTAAATTTCCTTCATGAAATGGTTGGCTCAAAGTTAGAAACGGTTGGATATGCATTCAAGTGGTTGGAGAATTATTTTTAGAGTTGGTGCAGACCTATCCAAGGATGATTGAAGCATCTACAAGGTGGTATAAGGTTTGGAAGGTTGAATTCCTTTAAACCCCTATTTTGCTTGTGTTAGAATGACATGAAATGAGGGTTTTAATACTTAATGCTATATTGAGACTTTTAGTTTGTAAAAATGGATGATTTGAAGGTTTTGAGAATTGAATCAATACTTCACAAGGTTAATTAATGATTTTGAGTTGTTTTTTTGTTGGTTGCTTCACAAAAGTGACCTAATTTTATGTATTTACAGCGGTATAGTCATGTTTTCAGACATTCTTTTCAAAACAAGTGCTATTGCTTTTAAAGTATGTTAAATTTGAGAAAAATGGGTTTATGGATCTATGAATATCTTATGGGGTTTTTATGTGGGTTTGATGATATACCTATTTTAGTTGTTTTGCAAGGGTAGTAGAATATTGGTGTTTGCATGCAAGAAACTGAGATTTTGATGGAACAATGATTTGAGTGATGGATTTTGTTTGGAAACTGCCTAATTGATATTGTCAAGGATGTCCCAATGATTGGACAGTGTTTAGAAATAAAATTTGTTGTCTTGGTGATTTGAACTATGTGAAGTCATGGTGCAAAGTGATGTTTTGAGGATGCATGTTCATCAATTTAAGTGTTTCAAAGGCTTCTCTCAAGGTAATTGTTTTGTATCAGCTAATTTGATGATGGTAATAGTGATTCAGTGTCAGATAAAGGATTAGTTGTAATATTGAGTGAAGGTAGTCCTTTTGCCTTGTTTGGATCATAGTTGCAAAGAGATGTTATTTGGTGAATGTAGGTTTTGCTGGTTGGTTAAGTGTTCTTTATTCAAGTTTATGCAATGTTTCAGTTAATCAGATGAAGGATTAATTTGTATGAGTCAATGAAAGTCTTGACTAAGGGTTTAGGTTGGCTTATTAGTAGCCTTATAAAAGTTAAAGGTGTGATGGCTTTGGTTGAAAAGTTAAGTGAATCAATGTTGTTTTTTAATTTGATCTTCTCCAATTGAGTTTGGGTCAGAAGTACCCTTAATGGTGTGTTGGTTTTGGTAGATGCTCTTGCATCATTTGTGAAGTTTAAATCCTTGAGAGCAACCACCAAACCGTTAGAAGTAAGTTTATAAAATCAAATCAAAAAAAATGAAGCACAAATCAGCATTAAGGAAATTGAATGCAAATAAAAAAAGAAAAGTATATGTTACACCCCCTTTCTCAGTTACAAGGTTACTTTTACCTTCATGAGGAAACATGATAAATGTAAATCGTGACCTTAATATGTTTAATAAGTGAATGAAATACTGAAATATGCACTAAGATGATATTACTTTTAAAGGAATGTTTATGTTTTATACTAATGGAAAATGTGATTGACAATATTGGTTTACAATTTTTGGCCAAACTAGACATTGAACTAGTTTTTTTAACTAAATCTTCACTTTCAGGCACCTATAGTGGCTAAACCGTGAGGAATTTGAAGATGATGCAAACTAGTGATTTGTGACATTTTGTCTATAGATTTTAAATATATTTTTTCAAAAAAATTGGAATCACATTGCACTTCGTTTTCCATCTCCTTCGAAAACTAGTTTTTAACAGTAAACACCATTTTTAAAGAGTGACATTACTGGCTAACAACTTTTTTTCTATGAAGGACAAAATTCTTCTTTTTTTTAAATTTAGATTTGTAACTATGATGTCTAGTGCATGCAATTGGTTTCATAGCATTTCATTGAATATTTTTTTCTTAATTAAGTTTCAAAGTCATACGTTCACAATTCGGACATGAGTTCTTTAAAACATAATTTTTGTATGTATCGAAATTCAATTTTTGGTTGGATCAGGACATCAATATCAAGTGCATAGATATTTTTCTAGTGTTTTTTGATAATCTGCTATTTTTCCCATGTGCAGAACAAAGAGCTTGATTTTTGTGAAAAACTCTACATTCACAAAATAAAAAATAAATATAATAATCAAATTAAATATATTTAAAATTATACATTTTGGGAAGCTTATAATAAGGACTACATACTTACAAAATAAATTTTAAATGAATTCATTTGATCCACCAAAAGGTAAATCAAAGTGGTTTCTTATCAACATTTTGATAGGTGTAAAGGAGACTCCATTATAGGTATGGTTTAAAAATAGCGAGGTTATATCCAAGGGGGTTTGATCTAAGGTGGTTTGATCAAACCCTCTTCAATTGGAATCCTTTAAATGGAACTTTTTAAGGCTTAAATCATTATATTTTCTAAAAATATGTGATTTCAACAAAAATCAAGATGTTGCAAAAAGTGTCAACCACTATTGTGGGATCATGTTATAATTCGATGTGAATACTTTAATGCTTTGATGATGCAAATGATTTATGATGCAAATGAATCCATGTGAACAGTTAACTATTGTTATGATACATTAAGTTGAATGCAAGAACATATTCGAACCTCGAGAAGAGAGGGGGGTATCACTCAAGAGAAGAACTTGGTCTAGTAACCCTTAATGAGCCTAACTAAGCAAACACACACTCACACCCTAGCTAGTTAAGAAGAGTCAAGTTAGATTGGGAATTGGTAAGTATACCCTTGGTGATATTTTTTGTGATGAGTTAATGGTGGCATGTGTTAAACCATGTTGTTGTTCTTTTCAGTTGATCAAAAGTTTGGGTTAATTGCTTTAATTCAATTTGTTCATCTTGACATTTGGAGTTAAATGTCTTTGATAGTTTTGAGATATTTGAAAGTTGTGAATAAGTATATTGTTGAATAGGACAACCGAGAGGGGGAGTGAATCAGTTGTCACATAATTAAACCTTTAATTCAATCATCGTCCAACTAATTCTTAATACTACTTAAATGATTAATCATCAAATGCCAATGTAGAAACTCGAATCCAACACAATAAAACCAGATTTACATGGAAAACCCAATAAGGGAAAAACCATGGTGATGATTAACTCACACTATAGAGAATATTAAAACTGATTATAAGAGGCTCACTGCCAAAACAAGGACTCATTGTCCACCAGGGCTAACAACCCAGAGGGCTCACTACCATAGAGATACAAAGGAGACAAAGAAGACTTTTTATAGAGATACTACAATCCCAATGCAACAAAGGATTCCACCACAATCACTCCCATACATGCATGAATGATAGAGTTCACCTTCTGTTCACTACATCTAGAAACTTAGCATTAAGCTTTGCACTGATCTGCCACACTTGCATCACACACACTCACTAAATAGAATTAATGTCATATCTAACCGCACTTCCTGTTTTCTCTTATTACTCTTCTTTTTCACTCTTGTATATTTCTTCACCACTAACTCATCTTGTGTTTATACCATCTTCAACTTTGAAACATATCCAAAGTTAGGCATCCAAATTCAAATTCAAATTAGGTTGGCACCAAAACATCCTAGGATGGAATTAGAATGAGGATGACCCATACAAATGCTTCAAGGGACCCAAAAAGATCCAACATGCTTCATCAACCTTGAAAGTAGTATTTCATACAAGGTCGGCCAAACCCGTGTAAAACACATAGAACCATTAAACATGAATCTTCCAAATACTGAAATTGTCTTCAATAAAATTAGGGCAACTCAACTCTAGAACAACAAATCATAAGACTTCATCAAAGAGAAATATGGACCAACAACATTTCTCTGAGACCTCAACTAGAAACACAAAAAACCATAGTTCACAACTGGTGAACACAACTTGCACTGTACAACAAATCAACAACCAAGAATATGGATATAGCATCTTCTAACAACCATGAACAACATGTTTGAACCACACAAACATAGGAGCAAATCGAGACCAAAACTTAGAGCAACCACCGAATACCTACAACATATCTTCATTACAATTTTCTCAATATCGTCGACATTTACAACCAACAACAACTAGTTGATAACCAGTTGACCAATTGACATCAATGACAACACCTTCAATCTTTCCATTCTTGCAAAAATCTCCCCCTTTGTCATTTATGACAACACATGATGTGAAAAACCATCAAAAACAACATACTAGCTCTGAATACACTTTTATGTTTATCCCCCTTAGTAGATAATTTTTTATATGCTTCTTCCATTCTTCCTCTCTCTTTTTTTCACATGCTTCTTCTCCCCCTTTGACATCAATGGCAAAGCAAAAATAATATTTAACATTGATTTCTACTTTGACATAAAAAAATAGAATATTCATAATGACAAACTTGATACTACCTGCTCCCCCTAAGAGGTAACCACCAAAACATCGCCTAGAAGAAGGATAGGATCCATAGATCCACCGTGATCGATGTAATTCCATATGCATCTATTTCTAAGAAAGGATGGCAATAACCCTAACTCTCCTAGAGATACTCAGTATCTTTAGATATTTCATGAAAATATCAGCAATCATCCTTCATCGAACATACTCAAGCTTTACTTCATTCTCCATGACCTCGAGAAATGATACCTAATAGATATACAGCCATCCTTGGAGTGCATCATATTCTTTGAAATACACTGCACTTGTATTATCACAAAAATGTTCGGGATCATCATATGAGCCTGCTGTATGCTCCTTTCACTGCCTCAAGTTTTTCTCATCCATATAAATTGTGTACAACAAGATGCAACAAAGAATATACTCAACTTCAACAGTAGACAAGGGATGTTGAATCTTACTTTTACTCTGACCATGCCACCACCCACATTCCAAGAAAGAATGCACCACCACTTCAGTACTTTTTTTGTCATCACTCCAAACATCCAGCCCAATCGTGATTTTGTAGGGCACTATATAAAATCAATATCTTTAGGATACCATAGTCCATAACTAAAGTGTCATTCAAATATTTTAAATATTCTTTTAACACAAGAACATGTACTTAAAGATCTTCTTTGAAATCTAGCCACAAGACAAATAGCATGCATAACATCCGTCTAGTAGCGCCAAATATAAGTATTCCACTAATCATAGATTTTGTACTTGCTTTTGACCTAACCCAAGGAATCATCATCTTCACCCAATTTGGTAACTAAATTAGAGTATTTCTACCGGGCCAAAGTCCCACATCCCAAACTTCTTCAACATCTCTCACATACCTTAAAACAAGGAAATGGAAAATTCTTTCTGCTTGAATAATTTGTGTCCAAGAAAGAAATTCATCTCCCCAAACATAGACATTTCAAATTCTTTCTGCATTTCTTTCACACACATCTTGCACATATTTTCATTTCCTCCAAAGATAATGACATCAACATACACTACTACAATCAATATTTTTTTTATTTTCAATCTTAAAGCACAAATTACTATATGTCGTACCTTTGTTAAAACTTTGTTGAATCAAATACCTATCCAATCTTGCATACCAAGCTCTAGGAGCTTGCTTCAATCCATATAAAGCTTTCTTCAATCTGCACACCATATATGGTTGAATTGTCAACTGAAATCATTTTGGCTGTTCCATATAGAGTTCTTCTTCTAGCTCACCATTCAAAAATGTTGACTGGACATCTATCTAATAGACCTTAAAGTCTTTATGAGCAAAAAATTCCAATAACATCCTTATAGCTTCCATTCTTACTACCAAAGCAAAGGTTTCCCTAAAAATCTATACCTTCTACTTGTGAATAACCCTTACACACAAGTCTTGCTTTGTTTCTAACCACTTCTCCATTCTCATTCAACTTATTTCTAAATACCCACTTCGATCCAATGATGTTTTTGTCTGCCAGTCTTGGGACCAATTCCGAAGTTTGATTCTTCTCAATCTACATAATTTATTCTTTCATTTCTTCCTTCCAATGTTCATCTTTACAAGCTTCACTTACAGTCTTCAATTCAATCTCAAAAAGTAAACATAGATTCACTTCAGTAGCAGCTCTGCTTCTAGTTAATACACATTTTGTCTTATCTCCAATGATCTAATTTTCTGAATGACTTCTATACATATCTAGGTGTCTTAGGGGACATCACCGGAGCATCTTCTTCTCTTTCATTTTGTTCATCCTACTTCTCTTGCTCATATTTTTCTTGTTCTTCCACAATCTTTTCAATTCTTACGCAATCAAGCTCATCAGATTCATATCCATCAATGTTAATAGAATTCTTCACTGTCTCATCAACCTTGACATTTGAACTTTCTACAATCTTTCTCAATATTTTATTGAAACATCTATATTCCTTGCTTTTAGTAGAGTATCCAAGAAAAATTCCTTCATCACTTCTTGCATCAAACTTACCCAAATTTTCTTCATCTCTTCTGATATAACACTTTCTTTTGAATACCTTGAAATACTTAACAGTAGGAATTCTTCCATGCCATAGCTCACAGGGAGTCTTTTTATTGTTTTATTTTGCTTGAATTTGATTGAATGCATAAACAAAACTATGAATAGCTTCTTTCTAGTAGACTTTTGGTAGACCAGCCTCAGTAATCATTGATCTAGCAGCTCCTTGAACTATTCTATTTTTCCTTTCAACAACTCCATTTTGTTGAGGAGTTCTCGAAGTAGATAATTGTCTCTTTATTCCATGTACTTCACAAAACATATTAAACTCATGAGAGGTAAATTTCCACTACTTTCAGACCTTAAGCATTTTATCTTCAAATTCACTTCATTTTCAACCATAGCTTTGAATGTCTTGAATCTATCTAATGCATCTAATTTCTCTCTAAGAAATGTAACCCATGTATATCTAGAATAATCATCAATTAAAAGCGTAAAGTACCTTTCACCAAGTAGACTTCTCACTCTTTTAGGACCACAAAGATATGTATAAACTAAATCTAGTAGTCTGGTAGTAGGTTGTTCCTTTGATTTGTAATTATTTCTTGCTTGCTTTCCAAAATGACAATTCCTGCAAATAACATTAATAGGCTTGGTATTTCTCGGTAAATCTCTCGCAACCTGAACAAAACTAATCCTTGCTAGGTTATCGAAATTCATGTGACACATTCTCCTATTTCATAACCAACTATCATTAATCTAAGTCATAAAGCATCGTCCATCAACACCCTTAAGTTGATAGATATTCCCTTAATATTTATTTCCTGTAGTAATCAATGTTTCAGATCCTTTTCGGATCTCACATCTCTCATCCTTAAACACAAGATCATATCCTTTTTTGCACATCTGACCAACACTCAATAGATTATGCCTTAAACCCTTAACATAGTAGACATTGTTAGTATGATGTTTGCCATCAAAACTCATTGAACCTATCCCACAAATTTTAGCACCAGTATCATCTCCAAACATAACCAAGCCTCCATCATATTTTTCAAGTGTAACAAACTTACTCTTATCATTAGTCATGTGATGTGAACAACCACTATCAACTACCCAATAGTTTTTCTCTTGTTTATCATGTAGGGCAGAGATAACCGTACCTTCATTTTTATCCTTCTCTAGAGGGCTTTCCTCTTCCTGTTTTTTTAGAATTAGCAAAAGTAGGTTCATCCCAATTGCTAAGAACAAGAATTCATTATGATGTAGGGTCTGGGACTTTGAAAGAAATACAAAGATTTCAAGGAACTTAATGATGCAATCTCAACCCTTCTTCAGGCACCCTGGTGGAGACAAACCTCAATAATGCACCAAATGCCTTATTTTCCTTCCTTATGGACCCAAACCCTAGGAATACTCTT
>VDFB02161121.1:0-33312 GCA_007258455.2 Sequoia sempervirens | reverse complement strand
AACAATTGTGTTCAACCAATTGAACTACAAATTTTTGATAAGTTCAATTATATTTTGATTATTTTAATTTATTAGAAATAAATAATTTAATATTAATTAAAAATAAATTTATATCAAATAAATAAAATAAACAAACCTTCTTAATATTTGTGTTGGTGTAATTAAATGTTGTGTACCTTGTCCTAGGTCATAATTACACCTTAGTTAAGTTTACTTAGGGACCACATAGGAGGTTGTTGGAGAATTTCCACTTTTGGTGGACTTGACATGTCATTACTTTATCACCTCCACCTTTTGTGGACACATCATGTGATTATCTCTCCACCTTTTGTGGGTGATCCACTTTTTGTGGTGATTATCGCATTATCATTTTTCCACTTTAGGTGGAGTGATAACTTTTCATAGTTGTCTCATGTCATAAGATTACAACACTTGTCATAATCTTATGCCCTTCTATGTTCTCACCTTGGCTATATAACCAAGGGGTCTTCTATGTACATTTTCTCATTACATCATATTTGCATTATTGGTAGAATATAGTTTATTCTTGTCATCTTGTTTCTATCTCTCTTATGCTTGTGCTTTCTATTAGGCCTCTAGATCTTGGGTGGCTACCTTCATAGCCAATTCTTACATGGTATCAAAGCCATTGGAGTGCCTTTAGATTGTCATTTTGGAGAGATTCTTATAGGGGATTCCATTTTTGGAACTTTTAGTTGCAGAGGCAAAAAAAAAAATTGCCTGAAGGCCATTCAGAACTCCAAATTGGTAAAAAAATTCAATTTTCGCAAAAAAATATTTCAGTTAAATATTTTCTGTAGTTTTTTATCCATAATTTGGGGCAAATTTTTATATAGTTGCAAATATTTGAATAAATATTTGTTGTTTTATAATTTTTTGTGGGCTTTGTAAAGTCGTCGGCATCTTTCAGCATATTCTCCGTCAGATCCGTGCACATCCGGGTCACATCATTTCCCCTCTCATAGTCGATCGATTTGTAAAGGGGTCATGTTGGCGGGGACCTTGCATATTGCACTCTCTGATTAGTACCTGTTGTCGACGTCCTTTCTCTGGTGGATCAACTCTAAACCGTAGGCCGCACGGGGTTATTGGTTGGCAAAGCCCGTGCATTTTTGGATTGATGTTTTATCTACTATTGGAAAAAGTCAATCGACATAGATTCCTTGGCACATCCATCCGGAGTTGTCCGTCTGACATTGGCAGAGTTTTGTTGGCGTACTCGTTCTCTGTCAACTATAGTTTGTGCTCCCTGTATCAGCGGACACGATTCCTCTGCAGTCATCAGTAGGTACATTGATGCATGGTATAGTCGCGTCTCATTCCCCATTCCGTGGCATTCCTACCAGTCAACTTGGTAGTTCTTTCCATCCATCTACATTTAGATTGGAGGTTTTGTATTGATCATCCACCTTCTCTTATCGACGGTCAAATATCTTAATGTGAAGTTGGCACACCTGAGAGCTCCGTCCTCTCTGCATTGGGTTGTACATGGTAGATCTGCGTACTACAAGTTTTTGCTTTGTAATCGACATCTACTGGAACATTCAAATCTTTGCATTGTACCATCCTCTATGCTCTCCTCTCATCAGCGGTGGTCAGCGTACAAAGGTCTCATCCATCTGCAGACCAGTCACATCGCCGAGGGTTTGAACAAGATTCGCAGGGTTTGCAATATAAACTTTGCTTTATATAAAGTTTGTTATTAAAGCTTTGTTTAATAAGCTGATAGATATATTTAAAGGTCATCGAGTATTGTGTAAGCGCGGGTGGGGTGCCCTGTGGTGGCATGGCCACCGGGGCACCACCACTCCACTACGCCCACTTCGCTCACCTGCCACCAATGGCAGTGACGAGGCTTAAAATCCTTTTTTTAATAAGGTGGTCATATTAGGCGATTAGGAGCTCAAATATTTTGACCCTGATTAGCATTTAATTTTGCACTCAGTTAGTGTAAAGTGCCCATTTCTAGGCCTTTTTTTTTGTTTTTGAATAACTTCTGCTCTAGATGACAAAATTTTGCAAACGAAATATTGTCGAAAAGGTAAAATGGGAATTCTCAAGTCTTAAACTTCAAAAGCATTGGTGTTCAATCATGGAAACAATAAGCAAGGCAAAGGAAAGGACCAAAAGCAATCTTCACCAAAGCCACAAGGAGAGAACAAACAATCCACTCCTCCATAACAAGGCAAAAAATTACAATCAATTTAAATATAATTTTTTCTACAAATCGTACCCAACGCAATAATGACCACTTGGGGCCATCAAATTTAATGGCATTCTTTGCTAATGTCATCACCGCATCAGCGTGACGTCATCAGATTCAAAAAAAAATTGCCCCCCTCACCATTGGGCTTTTTGATTTTTCAGTCTAACTTTGAAGCTCCATAACTCAGTCATTTTGGATCCTTTTTTCAAGCAATTTTTTTTTATTTGGGCAAATTTTTCATGCTCTACATATTGGTGTGATCAGAATTTGGTTTTGTTGTCTAGTTTTTCTAGAAATTGTAGATTCTCACAAGTGTTGCTTCTTCATCCTCATTTTGGGAACTTCGGGAGCTCATATCTTGCTCCTACGATAACATTTTTGGGTGCAATTTTTTTTTTGAAAGTGCATGATTTTTTGTGTACTTCTCAGTGGTATGATCAAATTGATCTCATTTTGTACCAAAAATTGTACTTGATTTTGTGGCCTATTTTGGAATTTGCATGTACCAAGATCAATGACCACTTTGTTGTTTTTTGGCAAGTGGAAACTATAAACGCACTAAATATAAAGTGCCAAATCAGATATTTCTTGGGGGGGTTTCTTGATTGAGTGATTTGGGGGGGTAATCTTGCAGTGATTGCTTGCATTCTTTTGCTTGATTTGTGTTCTTGCAATGGGGAAATCTCAAATTGAACCCCTAAATCCACATAATTATGCTACATGGAGAAAATCAGTATGGAACTATCTCATGATGAAAGGTCTAATAGGTCATCTAAAGGACACAATTCAAAAACCTACTGATGTTAAAGAATTGGCAAGGTGGGAGATTGGTTGTGAGAAAACACTTGGATGCATATGTTCATTAGTCTCATTTGATTTACAATTTCATATTGAATCATGTAATACACCTAAAGAAGCATGGGAGACTTTTGAAAAATTGTATGGTAAAACAGATAAGATTAGAGGTTATCAAATTGATAATGATTTGATGAATCTTGATCCTAAAATTTTTGACCACATCCAAGACTACATCTCCAAAATCAAGCAACTAAGAACACAATTGAAAGAATGCAGTATTGAAAAAGAGGATTTACAGTTGATTCTGAATGTGTTATCCAAGCTTGGTCCTGAGTATTCAGTATTTGTTTTTGGCTTTCATACCCATTGAATTTATATGGGAGCATCATATGTTGATCCTAAGTTTGATGACTTTGCAAATCTCCTAATCCAAGAGGAAGCTAAGTTAATGAACATGGGTCTAATCAAGTATTCCAAGCCACAAGAATTAATGGCTAATGAGTCTAAGGGATAGAAAGAATCAGGGAATCTTGATAAGAAGCAAAAGAAGAAAAAGAAGAAACCACATAAAGAATCAGAATCCTTATCTTCAAAAGGAGAAACATCTAAGAAGGAGAGACCTTTTGTGCATATTGCAAGAAGGATGGACATGAAGAACACTATTGTTATAAGAAGGATATTGATGAGTTGAAGAATCTTCTCAAAAAGAATCACATTGATTTTTCTTCTAGAATGTATGAATCTTCTTCTCCTTCTACTTCAAAATAGTCTAAAAAGGACAAAGGTCAAGCATCTACATCAGGATATAAAGGACAAGCTCTTTGTGCTCTTTCAGGTCCAAGATTAGGAAGATGGCTTCTAGATTCAGGAGCATCTCATCATATGGCATCTTCACAGACCATCTTCTCTTCATTTCAACCTTGTTCTATGTCTCCTATCTTGATGGGAAACAATGCATACATGAGTGTAACAGGGAAGGGATCTATTAGCATTGGGGACAACACTTTTTAGGATGTCTTGTGTGTTCCTCATTTGACGAACAATCTGCTTTCCATTTATCAGATTACACATGGTGGAGATGGGAGAACTATGGAGTTCACTCATGATTCTATCATCATTTGAGACTTAGAGACTAGAGAGATCATTGCTACTAGGGTGGTTGATCATTCATCTCGGTTGTACACCTTTGCATAGTTTGATTCTGATGGTGACATTGTTCCTATGGCTATTGATCACATACACCATGATTCAGAGGAGACATTTGGCTTTTTGAACTTGGGAGTTCTCACATCAGATCCAGTAATTGAGCCATGCATTTCATCTCCTCCATCTACTATTGTACCTAATGATGCTTGTTTTGCTACAATTTTGGCTCCTTGTGATTCAGTGCAGTAGAATATAAATAGTCTTCCAGATATGACTACTTTGGATGATTTCCTCATAGGTATTTCAGACTTGTTTGTGGAGTCTCATCTTGTAGATTTGGGAGACATCATCGATATTATTCATATTCTCTTTGATGAAGATGCACCTTCTTCAGTTGATGTCAGGGAACACCTTGACCCTCTTGTTCATTCTCTACATGATCATTCTTCGTAGATTGGCGTGAGTGTGGATTCTTTTGGACAACATTTGGAGGAGGTTTCTTTTTCTTCAAAGGGGATATCTGTGTCTTTGGATTATGTTCTACATCAGTCTCTACTTGATGTTGGACTTTCCTCTTCAACAGTGTGGCCTAGAACACCTATTTGGAGTGTGTCAACTTTCAGCATCAACATGAAGACACTTGAGCATGCTTCAAAGACATCATCATACATCATCCATATTCTTGATATCCTGCATACATCCTTGGTTTTGTTTCTTCCTAAGGGGAGGAACGTTGTTTGGCGAGATTGGATCATCTTCAACATTCAATGCCGAGCTTCTACCATCATTGCAAAAGACTCAACATTGAGGGGGGGCAGTCTTGTCTCTCTTCTACTTCTCTCTTATGGGGGGCTCTTTTTCCTCACATGGGGTTTTTACCTTCTCATTCATCATTGAGAGCATTTCTTTATTGTATTTCATCTCTCTTTTGGGGAGGATTTTTGTCCCATTGGGTTTTCTCCTTTTCTTCGATTGTGAGAGATTGCATTGTGTGTGTACATGGGTACCTAACATGGCCTAGTAGCTGAGACCCATCATTGCATCTTTGTGTCATTTGCATAATAATCTGCCACTCCCTAAGCTGCACTTAAGGGGGGGTGTTGGTGTAATTAAAAGTGTTGTACCTTGTCTTAGGTCATGATTACACCTTAGTTAAGTTTACCTAGGGACCACATAGGAGGTAGTTGGAGAATTTCCACTTTTGATGGACTTGACATGTCATTACTTTATCACATCTCCACCTTTTGTGGGTGATCCACCATTTGTGGTGATTATCACATTATCACTTTTCCATCTTAGGTGGAGTAATAACTTTTCATAGTTGTCTCATGTCATAAGATTACAATACTTGTCATAATATTATGCCCTTCTATGTTCTCACCTTGGTTATATAACCAAGGGGTCTCTCTCATTGTAAACAATCATCTCATATCATTGACATTGAATACAGTCTATTCTTGTCATGTATTCATATCTCTCTTTTCTTGTGCTTTCCATTTGGTCCATAGATCTTGGCAACCATAGCCAATAGAAAGCACAAGCATAAGAGAGATAGAAACAAGATGACAAGAATAAACTGTATTCTGCCAATAATGCAAATATGATGGAATGAGCAAATGTACATAGAAGACCCCTTGGTTATATAGCCAAGGTGAGAACATAGAAGGGCATAAGATTATGACAAGTGTCGTAATCTTATGACATGAGACAACTATGAAAAACTATCACTCCACCTAAAGTGGAAAAGTGATAATGTGATAATCACCACAAAAGGTGGATCACCCACAAAAGGTGGAGAGATAATCACATGATGTGTGACCCACAAAAGGTGGAGGTGATAAAGTAATGACATGTCAAGTCCACCAAAAGTGGAAATTCTCCAACAACCTCCTATGTGGTCCCTAAGTAAACTTAACTAAGGTGTAATTATGACCTAGGACAAGATACAACATATTTAATTACATCAACACCCCCTTAAGTGCAACTTAGGGAGTGGTAGATTATTAAGAAAATGACACAAAGATGCAAAGATGGGTCCTGGCTACTAGGCCATGTTAGGTACCCATGTACAAACAATGCAATCTCTCACAAGCGAGGAAAAGGAGAAAACCTCATGGGAAAAACTCCCCCTCAAAAGAGAGATGAAATAAAATAATGATATCCATCACAAATCCAATCAACCTCTATTCATAAGGGAGATCATACGACCCCCCCATAAGAGATAACCTGCTGCAAGAAGACGAGTGGGAAGTACAATGTGGAGTAACATTGGAGTCCTGAATGCGGCAAGCAAGGAAAGATACTTTTGTTTGCTACTGAAACCATATTAGAGTCACTGATCAACTCAAGTCAGAATCATGATAAAGCAACAACAGACCCGATGCCAAGGAACACTGGAAAACTCACAAACTGGCACAACTCTAGAATCTATGATGCAGCAGTCGATTGAGAGATGCTCTGGAACTGAACTAAAGTGCAGAGAAAATCTACAGAGCACGGGAGTGCAACTAAACCTTCAAACTTCAATGAGCAATAAATGCAGTCAAATAGAAAAATTCTAAAGAAACATCAGTACCACTAGAAAGTTGAGATCGCCACCTTTCCGACAATATTTTGTTTGCAAAATTTCACCATCTAGAGAAAAAGTTATACAAAAACAAAAAAAAAGGCCTATAAAAAGGACCTTTACACTAACTGAGTGCAAAAAAAATCACTATAACGGGTCAAAAAATCAGCCCCTAGTCGGCCATATGACCCCATTATTCAAAAAAAGAAAATAAAATGATTTATTCACCCCACCACCATTGGTGGTGAGTGGGCAGAGTGGAGGTGGGGCCCCAGTGGACATGCCACCCGTGAGCCACCCACCGCAATACTGTCGGCCTTACAAAATACTTCGGTCTGCTACCAAAGTTCTTAAACAATAAACAATGCCAATAGAATACTTATCACTAGTGACAAGACTACGACAAAGACCATGGAGAGGACAGGGTAATGTCAAATAGTGTCGATGTGATGCTAGTTGCTTACGAAAGCCAGCCGATGGAATAAGCACGGACGATCTGCCGATAGTAAATGAATGTCGACAAAGGTTGAGAAAAGCTACGCCGATGGATGATATTGACTGGTCAGCCAAAGAACCTTTAAAGAACTCGGGCCGATGATTGATGATGTCAAGCGAATTGGACCAGTTGGTATGCCATCCATAGAGGACAATGCACGTGTCAACGAGCAAACTTCATGGTAGGAGCAATGAGGCCGATGAAAGTATGCAGCCCTCTACCAAAGGATGACGGTTTCCAACCAATGTCGAGTATGTTGATCAACAAGTAGGTACCCTATGTGATTGACAGTGACCAAGGATAATTTGACAAGTCGATGCCAAACTATGAAAGGATCCACTGATAAAAGGTGATCCAGAAGGAGGCTGAGACATTGAGTTGGCAACTATTGGAATAAAGTTGTTGGATTATCACAAAGCCACTTCAGTTCAGTAGATATAAGAGAAGATGAAGAGAGACAAGGTAGCCCCCCCTCAATGTACAATGTTCACCCATGGAAGATGCTTGAGAAGGAATGAAGAAGCAACTCCAAACATGTCAAACAATGTTCCTCCCCTTAGGAAGAAACAATACCAAAGGTATATGAATGAAGTCTCCACAATCCACAAGTGAAGAAGGAAGAACCCTTAAAATGTAAGAAGTCTTTGAAATCTGCTCAAATTTCCCTGTGTTGATGCTGAAAGATGCCTTTCCCAAACCATGTGAAGCTGCAATAGCAAGTGCAATAGTCACAGTGTAGTCACATCCTGGAACTTGTGAGAACCCTTTTGGAACAACACTCTCTTCCACTGAAAAAGACAACTCAAGATCTAGCAAGGATGAAGGTAGAAAATACTCCAAAGATGCATGTGTCTCCTCAAGAGAGAAGGTGGCCTCCTCCAACTATTGTACATATGCATCCACAATCACATCAACGTCGAAAGACTGATCATGTAGAGGAGGGTCAAAGTGTTCCCTCGCAACAACTAAAGAAGAATCACCTTCATCAAAGAGAAGATGTAAGTAATCAAATGTGTCTCCCAAGTCTGTAATGTAGGACTCCACAAACAAGCTGCCAATGTCTGTCAAGTAGTCATCCCATGAAACTGTTGCTGGAAGACAAGGCATACACTATTGCACTGAATCACAAGGCACCGAAACTATTGAAACACAAGTATCATCAGGTGCATCAGTCAATGTAGGAGATGGAGTATCAATAATAGGCTCAAGAACCTCAGGAGTAGTTAGCACTCCAAGATTCAAGTAACCATACTCAGTCTCCTCAAGTGTGTCCATAGTAGGGTGAACTGAATCCTTAATAGGGGAAAAATATGAGAAGGTGTAGAACCAAGAACGATGATCAACCTCCCGAACTACAACAAGAGCCATGCTATGCAAATCCCAAACAATGACAGAATCTGGTGTGAACTCTACACTCTTTCCTGTACCACTATGTGTAATCTGATAGATGGAAAGGATGTTCCTTGACAAAGTAGGCACACATAGAACATCATTAAATGCTCCACCTTCAATGTCAATAGACCCTTCCCACAAACTTCCAAAGAAGTGTTGTTGGCCATCAAAATGGGTGGTGATGAACAAGAATCAAAAGAAGAGATCATATCCTTGGAAGAAGTCATATGATGTGAAGCTCATGAATCAAGGATCCACCTATCTGAATTGGAATCTGAAAATGCAAGAAATGCTTGCCCCTTATGTTTCTCATCTTGAGATGAAGAAGAAGAAGGAGATGAGCTTCTTGTTGTTTCCATGAGAGTTGTGCCTTTTCCCATATAAGAAGTGAAAGGGGATGAGTCTTTTTGATATGCAGTTGGCAAGTTGATGTTGTTCTTCTTAAGGATGTTTTTCAACTCATCAATTTTCTTAACATGACAACGATGCTCCTCATGACTAAACTTTTTGCAATATGCACGTGTTGGTTGCTCCCTCTTGCTTGAATTGTTGTACTTCTTTGAAGAAGATGAAGTTAAGCTTTGTTGTGGAGAAGTGGATTGTTTGTTCTCTCCTTGTGGCTTTGGTGAAGATTTTTTTTGGTCTTTCCCTTTGCCTTGCTTGTTGTTTCCATGATTGACCACCAATGCTCTTGAAGTTGAAGACTTGAGAATTCCCACTTTCATCAACTTATTTTGCTCAAGAATAAAAAGATTTGTCAGAGCCTCAAAAGATGGTGATGTGAAGTTGCTTATTGTCAATATTTGAGTCTGAAAACTTGAAACAAAGGCTACATACTCAACTGGAAGCTTGTCCAACAAGTTGAAGACCAATTGATCATCCTCTTTTTCAATACCACAATCTTTTAGTTGTGCTCTTAGCTCATTTGCCTTAGTGACATAATCCTGAATGGTGTCAAAATCCTTGGGATCAAGGCTTAGGAGATCATGTTCAAGTTTGTATCCCTTAACCTTATCAACCTTGCCATACAAATTAGCAAGCTTATTCCAAGCTTCCTTGGCCGTAGTACATTTATCAACATAGAAAATGAGATCATCTGAAATGAACTTTCTAAGTGTACCCAATGCCATAGAATTTTTAGTGAGCCAATCCATATATACTATTGGATCTACCTTAGGATTTGAAGGTGCAGTTATGGTTCCATCAATGTAGTAAATTAAACCTTTTTCCATTAGTTTACTCCATGGACGTACTTTCCATGTAGCATAATTATGTGCAGTTAAGAGTGGAAATTTAGATGAACCCATGATGGAATGCAAGAGCACAAGAGAGAAAATAGGAACAATCACACAAGAGACACCCCCCAAATTCACTCAATCAAAGTACCCCCCCAGAAAAGATTATTTTGGCACTTTATAATGTAGTGCGTGTATAATAGGCCACTTGCAACTTGGCTAAGTGGACTTATGATTTATGACTTAAAACTTTCCACAAATAGGCTGAGAGTAGACTAGAACAAATAAGCAAAGACCTAAATTTAGATCTATGCAATACAAGTGCCAAATAGGCCAAAAAAGACCATATGCTAAAAGTACAAAATCCACTCAAGATCACTTCAAATTGATTGTAGATTCAAGAACTAGACAAAAAATATGCACTTTAAAAAAAATCGACACCTGAAAAGGAGTTCGTATGTGCTTGTACGGAGCCTTGGAAGTTGCAGAAATGAGGACTAGACAGGTACAGTGATGAAAAATTGAAAATTCTGGAAAGTATGTCCACCAAAATCGGAAATTGAGTACAGGGCTACAAAGTACACAAAAAATTAGCCCAAATAAAAAAAAAATTGCTCAAAAAAAGGAGCTAAAATGACCAAGATATGGGCATTTGAAAATTGACTGCAAAATTCAAAACTCCATTGGAGAGGGGGTCCAAAAAAAATTTGGTTTGCTGATGTCATCATTGACGCTGTGATGACGTCATTATTTCATGCGATTAAATTTGATGGCCTGTGACCCGTCAAAAAGGGAATATACTCTTGCACAGAATATTCACCTAATGCTTGGGCTTAAAATTGACGCCTATTAGACCATCGAGGGTCCGCTGTGGAATCTTTGACCTCCAGGAATATTTGGCGGAATATGCTACATTTTGGGAGCTTAAAATTGACGCTTTAGAAGTCTTCGGTTCTTGTGAAGATGTCGACTGCCGGTCTTCAGAAAATTATCGCCAGAGTTCTAAGGGGCCATGGGTGGTTTGTGAATGCGGCCGGATTTCTTTAGTCGATGCCACTGATCTAGAGTGAGGGCCGCAGGTGTGTGGGGACCGGTGCTCGCATGGTCCACTTCAGTGTGGCCACATGGCTTATGTAGAGTGGTTCGCGAGATTTCTGAAGCTCGCTGGTGGAAAAACCGTTGATGGAAATGTGACTGCCGATGAGATGTCGTCGAAGAAAGGGGGCCCAGATTCTTCAACTGTCGTTGGTTGACCGGCCGCCGATATGAATCTCGGTGGAGCCTGTGTACCTTGGCGGTACACTGCAGACACAGTACGCTGTACTGTGAATAAACAATGCACAAAAATGTCTTTTTTTTAATTTATTTATTTAAATACAGATTTACAATCAAAATTTTTGATTTATAAAAATCAATACAAAGCAATACAAATTTTTGATTTTTGGATTTTTACAAATTTTTTTGCAAAAAATAAAATCTGCAATTTTGGATTTTTCAATAAAAATTTTACAATCAACAAATTGAGAATTGTAAAAAAAAATTCAAAAAATTTCAACTAATACTTTTGCAAAATTTTTGCAGAATTATAGAAAAATTGAAAAAATACCCAAATTGGCGATTTTTTTCGATCTAGAGCTCCCGGTGTCGGATTTTGACGAAACGAAAGGAAATTCCAACTAGAAATGACCTTTTGAATCCAAATTTAAGGTTAGATCTAGTCTAGGATGCACCAACATGCTGTTGCTCTTCATATTTTCCTCTTGACCACCTTCACACGAACTAAGATCTCCCAACAGTGGCTATGCAAAGAACCTCCAACCGCTCTGATACCATGTAAGAACTTATGAAAAGCAACAACAGGATCAAGAGACTAAACATAGCACAAAAGAGAGAGAGAGAGAGAGAAAATGAGAGAATATGATGACTGTATTCTCAATATGCATGAAGATAGAGAATTACAAGCATGTACAAGGCTTGCTTATAAAGTCAAGCTAGGACAAAATGAAGGGACATGAATGAGACAAGTGTCACAATCATGTGTGTGGTAGGTAGAGAGAAATAATAGATAATTCCATGAAAGGTGGATCACCCACCAAAGATGGAATTATCATGCCATGAAAAGTGGAGATAAAAAGGTGACAACTAGATCACACCACAAAGAGTGGAATTTCTCCTACACACACTTCCCTAGGTGTCCAACTCATATCTCTCAATGTATGCACAAACCTAGATGCAAGATGCAAATAACTAGGTGTCACAAGTGCAACCTATAATGATATACATTCCCTAAGTAAGGTTAAGTAAAGTGTAATAAGTAAAATACTTATTTACACCAACATTATTACACTTTACTTAAGCCTACTTAGGGAATGCATATCATTATAGATTGCACTTGTGTCACCTAGTTATTTGCATCTTGCATCTAGGTTTGTGCATACATTGAGAGATATGAGTTGGACACCTAAGGAAGTGTGTGTAGGAGAAATTCCACTCTTTGTGGTGTAATCTAGTTATCACCTTTTTATCTCCACTTTTCATGGCATGATAATTCCACCTTTGGTGGGTGATCCACCTTTCATGGAATTATCTATTATTTCTCTCTACCTACCACACACATGATTATGACACTTGTCTCATTCATATTCCTTCATTTTGTCCTAGCTTGACTTTATAAGCAAGCCTTGTACATGCTTGTAATTGTCTATCTTCATGCATATTGAGAATACAGTCATCATATTCTCTCATTTTCTCTCTTTCTCTTGTGCTATGTTTAGTCTCTTGATCCTGTTGTTGCTTTTCATAAGTTCTTACTTGTTCTAATTATTAAACTAAATCTTATACTCTTTATGAACTAAACCTATTTTCACCTTCCCTTTTAACTTTTCCTATAACAATCATAATATCAGCATAACTTATAACTTTTCCAATCATAATATCAGCATATATTAGTAACATTTGATTGAGCAATAATAACCCATATAACTCATAGAATCCATTGTCTAAAATGACTAATGATACATGCCTTCCGCTATAAAAGGAACAAGGAACTTTCTAGGGGTAATTTAGTATTGAAAAAACTTCATCAAGTTTTTCCTTGCCATATCATATAATATAAATGCCTAGAAATTCTATAACAAGTGGTAAGTCTTTTACTTGGGATGACAGAGTGCAAAATGCATTTTGTTCACTTGCTTCATTAAGATAGGTAATATACTAGTATTAAAATATTTTGGATTAAATGTGCTTAGTAAGGTTTGGATTGCTACAGCCTTGAGTGTCTTAGAAAGCTGGAGTGTGAATAAGTGCTATTTGAAAATTGTAAAGCTTGTATAGATGTTTCGGTATTCTGTAAGATTTCTTCTTTATTTGGATTTTTCTAGTCAAATTTTATTTTGTTCTCCATTGTTTGTGTTTCTTTATCTTGTCTACGAACACTATACTTCCTTCACTAAAAAGGTCATTTGACAATGGAAATCTAAAGAATGGGGACTGGTCCTCCCTCCATTTGCATACAAAATAACATCTTAGTCTATATCTGTCATTCCAAGCTTTGTTAATGTGTTATGTCAATATTGTTTTTGTATTGATCAAACCTGAGGAAGCCAAACCTAGGGGACTTTTGCATCATCTCTAGAGGGATTTGAACATAGCACCTGAGGTTCCCAAACAACAACTTGCCACTACATTGCACTCAATTTTACTTTGAACAGACTCATCTTGAATGCATGCATAGTGCAATAGTGACTTAATGTATTGCAACATTCAGATTTATATTTGTAATTAGAGAGATCTATTATGTATGGTTTTACTTATTAAAAGAACATCTGAGTAATGGGAAATCAAATCATGCTAGTTACTTGAGTGTGACATCTTTTATGTGAACATTTATGCTGATTGAAGAAATCTAAAGCAATCTGCATGTTTCCAAAGGTATTGATTTATGATACAATTATATAACAAGATTGTCAATGCTCAAAGTTTCTTAAAAAAGTGATGATGAATAACAGCACATTGGAGAAGAATTGCATGGTCTTCGTGAACATTGATTTGAATTTGATCAGAATTTGGAAAGAAAACTGAATAGTTTTTCTTATCAGCCAACATTAGTACTTGCTATTTACTTGCAAGATGCAAGTGACCACTCCAAAGATGATGCTGCATTTTCCAGCTCTATCAAGCCTATAGTAAATAAATTAAGGAAAATCTCTCATTTAATAATGGCAATGC
The DNA here is from genome assembly GCA_007258455.2 of Sequoia sempervirens. NCBI lineage: Eukaryota > Viridiplantae > Streptophyta > Pinopsida > Cupressales > Cupressaceae > Sequoia > Sequoia sempervirens. The sequence continues at coordinate 19,225 of VDFB02161121.1, read as the reverse complement.
CATTACAGCTGGAGTACCTCGATCCATTTTAGAGCTGAAGGCAGCCAAAAAATCAACCGTGTGTTCAAAGAGTTTGAAAATTGATTATCAAACTTATCAGCATCAAGGTCGATAATTCTTATCATCCTGTTTGATGACAAACATTCATGGCAATAAGTTAAGGGCAATCTAGAACAGTACAGTAATTGATTTTCCTAGTAATTTATCAGCTTTGAAACATCAAAACATTTTGCTTTAGATACTTTTTTCCATGTCTTTTATCTGACAGAATTTTCAATCTTGATTTAATAGGAATTTCCCAAAAACCAGCCTTCTCTTAAAAGCAGAATAAAAAGCACATACCTTTATCATATCAGTAACTATGGGTAATGATGATATATATACTCTGTCTCTTGCATTTCTTGCCTAGCCATAAGACAACCAATATTCATGTGAGTATAGAATATAGTAGGTATATTACTACATCCATGGATAATATTCAAAGCAATCATTCATGTTCATGGCCAAATCAATACGCTGTAAAGAGAAAGATAGTAGATTTAGTATCTGAGAGCAAACTAATCTGTTGGTCTAGATGCTATGTGCATGTGAACATAAACCTTCCATTAATGCACATAATGTGCATCAGATCAAAATGGTTAAATCATGTAGATAAACTTCAACCTCAAATGAAATTTCAGATTAGTCTGATATAAGTAAGATTCATCACAAATTGCTATGTGCCATTGATATTCATTCTTCTGTGCCATCTCAATCCTACACACCCGCATTGCTTTGAAAAAAATTTGGATACAATTCATTTCTTCTTTTCTCATATAAACCAATAATTAGAGCTACTTACTTGTTGTTCCCAGTCTGTACATAAAGTTACTAGAAATAGTAAAATTGTTTGTACAGAAAGGCCACAGATAATTCCGAGCCAGAGCCCCTGAAATATTCATAAAAAATTTGGAATAAGCAACAAATTAAAAAGTTAAAAAGTAATATTCTATTCTTTTATTTGTAAACACCAGCTTTTTGCCTGCAGCCTACAGAGAATCGTGTGCTTTGTCTACTCTTCCATGTTTATTGCTTTGGCAATTGCTTTATGGTTTTATATATTAAATAAAGCCAAGTCAGGCTTGTGATAGAAAATAGTTTGCATCTACATAGCAGTTTGAATTCAGATGAAGTTAGTCTGCAACTGTGTAGCGATGCAGTCTAAATAATGAAGTATAATATGAAGTTAGCTCTATGCTACAATTAGTTAATTCCTAGCAATGTATTGTAACCACTTCTAGCTTCATAGCATGCCTTATAACAGGAAAAATAATTTATATTCTCAGACTGCCGCTGGGAATGGCCTAGCTAGTTAGAACATCAGAACTAGAATTTCAATAACTGTTCTATTTTCAGAATGCTGGGTTTTGTATACTTTATCTGTCAAAAAGCTTACCCTAACAGGCAAGATAAACTTTTTTTTTTTTAACCAAAGTTCTCATCTATTTCTTACGCATTGAATACATAAATTTCAGAGCTTTGTAAATCAAATCAATGGGGAAAGAGTAACTGGGGTAGCTGACCTTGCCACCAAGGTGCAGTACAAAGGCCAGAAGGACAGCTATAGGATTGCCAACCATGTAGTATGCCCCAAGATTAACATAAGCACCTAATTTTTGCCAACCACATCCTCTAGCAATGCCTGAAAATTGAAATATTATTTTCAGAAAACCATTACTTCAACAGATTCTGTTATTATGCTATCATGACTTCAATACGAATATGTTTGTATCTCCAAATATGACTATAAAGAGTAAATCTGAACCTGAAAGAGTGCCTTGGATTCCATCCAAAATTGCTGAGGCTGCTAGAAGTGGAATCATACTTCCAACATAATCAATAACCTCCTTTTCATTGCTGTAAGCATAACCCCAAACATTTCGTATAGAGAATAAAAGGCATCCTATCATGGCTGCCTCTGCGATTGACATAAAGAACACTACATAAACTGCTAAGCGGGCAGCATGAGAGCGTCCAGCTCCTAGTTCATTTGAAACTCGTGTACTGCAATGCAAACATTATGAAGAAATTTGATTGAAAATGATTTGGATTAGATCTTTGACAATTTAATATCCTAAATTTTTATCCTTGAATAGATTAAAATTTTAAACGACTTACAGAAACAGTAGAAATTTACTAGTTAGCTGTAAAATGTACTAACCTTACAGCAGCACCAAAACCAAAGGGAATCATATATGCTAGAGAACCAGTGTTAAGGCTGCAAAATATCAAAACTAGCTCAGATAAAAATGAAGTAGATGCTATAAAATTCCTTCACTAAGATGCATTTATGATTAAATTTATGATATCACACTTCATAATTAAAATTCTCACATTACACATACATACCAGATTGAAAGAACCGATGTCTCAAGTTTTGGATTCGGCAACAGACCTGACAAGAGAATAAGCATTTCAAAGGCCCAATACTCCAAGCTGTCGACAGCCATAAAATAATGAACTGACAAAGTAAGTTTAAAAAAACGTTCTGGTATAATCTACCATGCATTATTAACAACATGCAGTTAAGTTAAAGTATGATGGACAAAAATGGATCTGGTTTATTTGCTGAATTGTTCCTCACATGCTATGAAATTTGAATATCCAGAAGGGTTAAACTTTAAAGAAAGTATATTAACCACAATAATGTGATCAAGTGGTACATAGATAACTTGGACCAAATCTTGCTGCTAAGAGATTAAGTAGTATACCAGATCATCAGTGAAGATGGAATGGCAAGCTTGAGAAAATCTTTAATATCATGCAAAGCCTCCCTTGTAAAGGATGTCCATGTCCTCTTGCATACAGGTGAAATTTTAATGTATAGCAAAAGAAGTGCCACATTGACCCAGTTGGAAATGCTGCTTGCCAAGGCAGCCCCTTTATTACCTAATCCAGTTTTAAATACCAGAGCCCAGCAGATGGGAACATGGAAACACAAAGTAATTGCAGAGCATAGCATCATAGGAAAGACAATACTTTGTGACTGGAGGAATTTTACAAGGGGTTGAAGAGCTGCATAAGCAAACAGGCTGGGAATCAGCCATCTGGCAAATTTCCCTGCTTCAAAAGATATTAAAGGGTCCTGCCCAAATGCAATTAGAATGTTGCCCATGTATGCCCACACCACAGCAATTGGTATGCTCACACAAAAAAGAGCAAAAATTGCTCTCTGCACATGAATCCCAAGCAGATGGTACTGCTTTGCCCCATAGGCCTGTCCACATAGCGTTTCCAATGCACTTCCCATTCCCATCTGTACAGAATGAAGACAAAAACAGTTGATCTCCTATGCAACAATGCATTCATAAATTCTAAGCAAACTTAAATCTTCACTTTTTTATGAATAGATATGCTTACAGTAGACTTCAAAACTCTACAATAAGAAGTGAACCATAATAACTACTGAAATTATTGTTAGGGCCAATTCAGTGCGGCAGATATGCAGACCGAATCAAGATGCATTTTTTATCAGTTTTTGGCAAAAATCTTTCGAGTAGGAACAAATTGACTATGCTGAATGATGTCTGGATAAGAGATAAATAAATAGTTTGGATTAATCAATTTCGCTTTATAGCTTTACATTACATTATGAAAATATATTACCAACCTCTAGATAACTTCTGTTCTAACACCAAGTGGGCATCTAAAAGATCAAATTTGATTTTTGTTTTCTAAGGCTTAGAGCTCGGGTTCAAAGGTCCAATACAGGATCAAAGTTAGTAAAGATATTTGTATCTGCTGAGAAACCCTAGTTGAAAACAAGGTTAATTTAATGAATCATTTGGAAATTAGAAAGTACTGATAAATTTATTAGAACTTGCAGCGCAAACTATTGAAAACAGACATAGAATGTATATTTAGCACCTGGGTGCAGCCTAACTACAAGAAATCCAAAGTCTGCCATATGATTTGAGTCTGTACTTGGGATCTTATCAAATATTTTTAAGCACATAATGTTTAAGCAGTGCATCATTATCAAAATAATATTTTGGGGATCAAGTGCCTATTCAATATCGCGTCATTTGCAATAACCCATGTCTCATAAGTCATAAGTAGTAATGTGTTTCTTTCACCCATCTAACTGGAACTCGAATGTCCCACTTGCAATCATAGCAGCAATTGTCACCTGACTCAAACCCAGTAAAGAGTATTTCCAAGGAAGTTAGTCACCCATTTTCTGAAGTCCACTTGAAACCCCACTGCAGACATATGATTTCCTGGATTTGACTCAGTCAAATCCAGAAGATTTATACAATTGCAACTTTGAAAACCTTTAAGTATTGTGCATGTTGAACTGCTTATTATTAGAGCTATCTGCTTCCGCAGTGCATCATTATGAAATATTAACTCAGTTGCAGGACCAAAACAGTTATCAAATGTAGGTTGCATGGGATGGCTTATTTATAAAACAGAGCCGTTTGATGTCTTATGATTCTACAATTTACAAGGGCAGGTTGCTAGTTCAAGATCTATGGAATCATATACATTAGGACTCGGCGCTACTAACCATTTACGGACACCAGTCTACCTCGAAGGAAAAGAGTCCAGATTCTCGGATAATGGTTTAATTTTTCTTTCTTTCTAACGCTTTTTCTTTTTGGGGAACTTAAGAAGGAAAAGAATCTCATAAAAGTATTCAAACCATAAACTCTTACAACAAAAGCAAAGAAAGGTTTTCAAATTCTACCAGCAAACTGAAGCCGGAGACACCTGCAAAGGAAGTAGCAATAGATGCACTAGAGAGAGCAAGCTCCCCTAAATGCCCTACCACCATAACAGATATCACCTGCAAGCTATATTGTAACAAATTCACTGCCACCATAGGCCCTGCTATCCAGCACTGTTTTTTCATTTCCTCCCATACTACACCTCCACTGCACTTCACCTCATCCTGCTCATCTTCAAGTACAACTGTTTCCTGCTTGGCTACAAGTGGCTCCAGCACATCACTCTCATACCCATGGCTATGAATTGAATCACCTCTCTCCATGGTTGATCGAATGGAAGAAATGCATTCAACCAACTTACAAGCTGGATTGTATATTCATACCATAAGAATATTGAATCCCCTATCTGTAGAAGAAAGATTTTAGAAAAACTAATCTTCCACCCTATGCCACAGTCTTTAAACTTTGTACTGCTGGTAGAGGAAAGGGTATCAAAAATGAAGTTGACTTCAACCACAGTTATTTATCCGGTTGTGTGGCATACGATATAGGGGAAAGGAGCCAATTGTCGTACGGGGTTCAATTGTCGTGCACTCAATTGTGATTATAATACCCAGTAATTGTTTATATAATGCTCAATAGTTGTACTTTGACTACCCATAATTAACAAAATGTATTCCTTTGATCTAAAAAGTGATCAATCATGTGATGCCACATGAGCGCTCAACTACTAATGATGTGAATGCACGAGAATTGGTCTCACTTTTTTTTGGGGCCTTTTTGGACACCTTGACAAAAAAATGCTGATGTGGCATCATATTTGATGATGTGGCCATGAAACCATAGTTATAAGTAGGGGACTTGCCAAATAAGCTGCTGTTAAAAGTTGGGAGTGATTTGAAATTTCTACGTAGGATAATTAGAAACACAAAGTTAGGATGCATGACTATTGGCCCCTCTCCCCTAATTCTCAATAGGCCATCTTGTAAACTTTATGATCACGAGACGACAAGAAGCACTGGTGGAGAATCTGGAGATAGAGTTGGGGATATATATGCACTAAAGTACACCAGTTTGAGAACAAGAAGGAATGCGCTCCAGAGCACAGGTTTAGTACACCTCACTAAAGAAGGCAAACAAATGAATTACCTACAAACAGTTTCCCTCTTTTGTGACACTTTGACAATACAATGTGTTTTGTCGCTGCTGTCTGACAACGAACTCTGTGGACGAGGCGTCAAGATAGACACGTTTCCTTTTGTCTCTGCTAGGAGCATCTTTTTTAATGGAAGTACAGATTTTATGAAACTCTTCATTTCGGTTAAAAAAATAAAAATGTAGTAGTAATAATATTTATAATAATTTTAATATGTGCAATTCACATTCCTTTAGGTTAATCAAATCAATTTAATAAAAAAAAGCACAATTAATTATAAATTGATAATGAAAAATGTTATTTTTTAAATAAAATATAAATGGATTAGAATATTTAACTTTTAAATTGAAGATGAAATATGGATGTTGATGATTTGTTGAATTAATTTATTAGAGTGTAGAAAATTGGTAAATTTTGAGTGTTGACTATTCTTGGAGTTTGTGATGACCTAATAATTTGTGCGGGTTGATCTCATGGCTTGGGTTCAATTATTTGTGACACAAGTTTGATCTTTGAGGTGCAATTCTAATTCGATCAAATACATAGTACTCTATTCTAGTTCATTGTGATCCTTATTCTCTAAGGACATATAAGGATTGAAGAAAATTAAAAATATATTGAGAAAATTGTTGAATTAAGAGGGTCAAGTTCTCCTTAGTTAACCCCCTTGAGAGATCAGTTTTGCAAACCTTGGACAAGTGTTGGTAGATAACAAGCAAATGTTCAATGACCTAGATGTGAATTTCAACATAAGCACTAATTCTCTTTAGTTCTCCAAATTTGGATGTTCCTTGGAATGATACTTGTAATGTGGATAATGCTTATTATTTATATATGTTGAAGTGATTTTCAAATGAATATCTTCAAAAACCAATGTATAACAAATAGCCATGAAACATGTATTAAGTTGCCTTCAAAAAGTTAGGAGGAAAGGGAAAGAGTGAAAATAATGAATTTCAAGTTAAATTTACTCTTTTTTAGATCACTCTTGTATGTGGGTAAATTGACCTAGGATAGAGAATACTGAATCTTGGGATTAGAAATGCATATGTGGAAGTGTGGGTAATAATAAGGTGAATGAGTGGGAATGGGTGCACTTAGGATCAAGATATGGTTGAATATATGGAAATGCATGTAGGTGAGAATAAATGATGGATAAGAATCAAGAAAGGATCCAAACTTAGAACAAAAAGTGTGTCACATGATTTGTGAGTGGAAACAGATGCAAATATGATCAAGATAAGGTCAAATGTATGGAAATGCATATAGGTGATAATAAATTATGGATAAAATTAAGAAAGGAGAAAAAATTAGTACTGTAGACACTTAAAAATGACCTAGGCCTGCAAGCTCTATTTTTATCACTTTCATCCTAGCATAATTATGACATTTAATTATGTCCTTGGTCCACATTCGACTATTAATTAAATAATTCATAATTTATTTAATTAATTCATGTCTCTTTTATTCTTCATGATTATTAAATAAATAAATTTTAATTTATTTATTCAATACGTCTTTAATTGTCTAAAGTCTTCCTTTAATTAAATAAATTTGTTAATTTGTTTAATTACCTTTATCCATTTATTCTTCCTGATTATTAAATAAATAAATTTTATTTATTTATTCAATATGTCACTAATTTCCATAATTAAATGAATTTATGAATTTATTAAATAAATAAATTTTATTTATTTATTCAATATGTCACTAATTTCCATAATTAAATGAATTTATGAATTTATTTAATTATCAGTCATAATCCTCTAAAATTAAATAATTATCTTTAATTATTTAATTACTCAATTTAACATATTCATCATTTTAAGTAAATTTAAAATGATTTCACTTTCTTCACTGTCAGTCCATTTTAGTAAATAATCTGAAAAAGATTATTTATTATCTCACAAAATCCATATTTTGAGTTGATTTAATTCAAATTGGTAGCTTTCTTCCAAAATAAAAAAGCAAGCAGATTCTTGTTTTTTTCTTAAAGCTGCTTTTCAGTCCACCTTTTATCTTTTTGATTTTTGAAATCTCACAAAGCAGGCTATCTTTATCTTCTTAATTTTGAAAATCTTTATTTTTAAAATTAATTATCTCATCTTTTTTCCACCGCCTGATATTCTCATATGACATCTTGATCACTCATTTAAGTATTTTTCCCTAACCCTAATTAGGGATTATCAAATGAAATCTTGACCTCTGATTTTAGGTTTTTGTCAAAATTCAAACTCGTCCGTCCATTCAAAATTGTGTTTTCTATAAAATGTCAATTTTGTTCATAATTTTGGAACCACTTCATTATTATAGGCATTATAGTCATTTATTATTCATAGTCATTATCATTTATCATTTGTCATAGGCATAGACATAATTTTACTGAAATCCTTCAAAACTTGCATAAGACAATGGCATAGTCGAATTGTTCACACACTCGATCTGAGGGCATCAATCATACGCTACAAGCTAGGAGGTGCTATGGAGGTGAATCATGGAAGCTTCAACGAATATATGGTATAATCGTTTCGTTATTATTTGCTTTTTTTGTGCTTCATAACTTCTTTGGTTTTATTATTGATCTAATCATTTGCTAATCTCAAACCTTAACTTTAGAAATTTTAACCATTGATACATTTGGTGAACCTGACGTGAATCCTTTGATCTAGCTTTCCTTTTGCAAGTTTTATTGACCTTTTGTTGCAGATTTGTCAGTTTTTGGACAAAATCGTAGGTTTTACAAATTTCATATCTTCTACACAGCTGCTAATTTTTCAACAATATTTTTACAATATCTTTTGCATCATCTCAAGAGGCTACAATAAAAAAATTGAGGGTTTATCACCATTTTTGTGAAAGTTATTTTTATTTTAATTATTTTCATAAAATTGATTTTTTGGACACAAATCGATGAATTTTTTAGAATTTTTTATATTTTTGGAAATCTCTTTAAATTCTAATTGTGGTCTATTTTTTACAGATTTAATTTGGAGGTCAAATTAAATGTGAAACAATCCAATCTTTGTTTTTTGTATGGTTTTCAAAAATCCACGTTTTTGGGTGCAAAACAGAGAATTTTTTTTACTTCTTTACATTTCTGGAAAGCTCTCAGAAAATTAATAGGGATCTCTTCTTTAAGTTTTTATTTTTCAGATCAATAAAATTGTCAAATAATAAAATCTAATTCGGCTATGTTAAAAGTATCTGAAATTGCAATTTTCTGATGAGCTTTTTTTTTTTTTCTTTGGTTGCATTATAATATTATTTTTTGATCTTGTAGGTGATCATAAGGAGCTATAGTAGCAGCAATATCAGTCATATATAACAGATTGGAAAGAAAATACTTTCGGGTTTGCATAAACATACGTTTGTCGAAGACTAAAAATCAAAGAAACTCCTAACTTGTGGTTTGCAGGATCGAATGTCGAAGAATGAAAACTAAACATTGTGCTTGTATTTTTTTAGATTAGTACACACTTCCTTTGGTTCATTAAAATGAATGTGTGCTTGATTTTATCTGACTGTGCTTGAAGGTAGTAGGTGATTATGCTCTCACCTTGTGAAAACTAGGTGATCAGAAAACCAGACCCACCTTATTTTTTGTGTCACCCTCACGATTTGGTAATCGAAGTATCCTCTCCCCTTGCGCTTTCAAGTGATCCTGGGTGTAAGAGAAATGGTTACTAACTCTAGAACTTGGGCCTGTTCTAGTGGGAAAAAGTACTCACCCCAGGACGACTCAGACCGGTAGCACCCTGAACCCGAGGGACTTCCAGCCGGTATATAAAAATGGATTCTTGGGGAAAACCCAAGAATCACGAGTGTGGTTCCGATGAAATGGATCCGAAAGGGGACTCTCACCGCATGGATCATGCCCCACGAACGGAATGCCCGTATTAAACACCTATTGTCTTAGTGTTCAACCTTTCTATTGGTCGTTGCTTAATATAGTGCAGGGTACAGTATTATGCCCGAAGACACTCACTATTGATCCCCTTGAGTAGAGATAGCAATTCTTGGGATGTCATTACCCAAAGAATCTGAATTTGGTGTGCTTGAATGATGTTAATGAGTCGTGGAGGGGAGCCAATGCCACCAAAATTCTAAGCTATCCGCTCTCGAGAAGGAAATGTGTTTATCACCAATCCGGGGTATATCGGTGGGCTATATCAAGTATACAAACCCTTGGCCTATTGGCCTTTTAGGATTGTACTTGTCTTATGTGTGCTTTCTTACATACAAAATATTATGCTTGTCAAGTGCTTGCTGGATTACTCAAAGATTATACACAACAGTCACAAATCTGGACACAAACAATCGACCTTAGACAATTCAAACTTTTCAACAAAACAATGAAGAAGACAACGAGAAAGCAATAAAATAGATTGAATCCTAATTAAACTAGCAAACTCATGATCCCATGGGGGAATTGGTGCCAATTTGATGTGAAAATTGGCCATTTCCCAATTCCTATGATGCAAGCTTGATGAATGTTGATGAATGATCCACTTTAATGAAGAATGGTGAGTGCTCCAATAGAAAAAACTACATAACCTAGCTAAGATTCAATAATAATGGATGAGGATTGCTAATGATTTGAGCATGGTAACTTTACTCAAATTGTGGATGCCAAAATGAAGAGATTAACCTCTTATTTATAGAATGCTAAGTTGAGGAGATGATCAAAATAGAGCAATGTGGGACTAACATTCATCCAATGGCAAGATGCCACTTGTCAACCTATGAGTGGATGGAGGATGTGCAAGTTTTGAGAATTGTGCCAATAAATGCCTATTTTTGAATTTTGAGTTTTGTTGAAATGACATGCAAGAGGGAAGAAAGAATGCATTGAATGCCACTTGGCTCAAGGCAAAGGACATGTAAGAGAGAGTAAATGCCTTGTTGGATGTACATGTCAACTTGGATTTTGAATTCAAACTTGGAGAATATTCCTTAAAAGATGCCTTGTTGAGGAAAATAGAGATTTAATAAATCAATTAAATTTATTTTCATGTGCAAGTGGGAAAAGCTAGAGGATGGGACATGATAAGAGATTAAATTAATCCAAGTTAATTAATTTAATGAAGGGGTTAAATGATGTGACCTATTTAACTTAAATTTGTGGATTTATTTAAATCAAATATGAGAAGAATGTGATAAGAGATTAATTAAATAAAGATTTTTTATTTAATTAATTAAAAAAATTGATGTTAAATTAAACTAAATAAGGTTTTAATTTATTTAATTTAATAAATAGACTTTAGAGATTTAATCAAATAAAATAAATTATTTAATTAAATAGGATAATTAGATCAAGATGATTAATTTAATTATTGAGAAGAGGTGACTTAATTAGATAACTGATTTATTTAATTAAGAGAGGAAATAATGATGAATTTAATCAAATAAAGGAATTTGATTAAACGGTTAGACTGAAGGATGATTCAAGACAAAACGATGTTAGTGGTTAGGATTAGATGCACAATGTCAATCAATACATTTTACGTGTCTACAATAATAAGGTGAATGAATGGGAACAAGTCCAAACAAGATCAAGATAAGTTTGAATGTAAGGAAATGCATGTAGGTGAGTGCATGGTAAGGGAGATGTCACAAATCATGATCTTGTAAGGAGAACTAAAAATTTGAGGAACATTGATTAACAAGGTGGTAAAGGAATTGGAAACCCTATTGATAGAATAAAGAACTATAGGGACCTCAAAAATAATAGAGTGCAAGTTCTTGCAAGACCTCCTCTAGACTTGGATAGATATACATAGTTGAACTTTGCTGGAATTTCTAGCTATCCAAATCTTATCCCAAGAGAAGCCAAATCAAATCTCAAGAAATTTCAAGGAAAAAATGTTGCATCCGGAGAAGATCAGATAAAGTTGTTTAATAAGTTGTGTAATGAGTATAAAATTGAAGATGAATATGTGCTCATGAAATTGTGTGTTTAGTCTTTAGATGATATTGTTAGGGAATGGTGTAAGAGTTTACTTGAGTCAAGTGTTGAATCATGGACCGTAGAGTTCCATAGAGTATTTAGAGAGAATTATGGTGATAAAACTAACCCTAGATTCATTATCAATGATTTTACAAACATTACTAAAGGGTCTAATGAATCTATCTCTTATTTTAATACAAGATTTGATATGTTTTTGGCCAAATTCCTACATACTTGAGGCCAAATGAGTCCATATGCCTAGTCCTATATTACAATGCCTTTGATGCTAAGATGGGATACTTGTTAAGAGGTAAGGACCCTCACATATTGAGGGAAGCCTATAGGATTGCTTCAAACATTAAAAGTAATGAAAGAGCTTTAGAAAATGTTTATAAGAGAAGTGACATAAGAATTCTTCCTCACGATAAAAGGACAAAGAAGGAAGGCCCTTGTACCATAAGATAAATTGGATCCAATGATGCACACTTTGAAGGAATTGAGCTATAAAGTAGCTAGAAATGAAAAGGGAATACCTAGTAAAAGGCATGATCAAAGTAAACATGAGAGAATGCCTAGATTAACTAATTAACCTTATAATACCACTTGACACAATGGGGGGCCTATTTTACCACATACTAAGGGGCTAAAAATAATGAAACACCAAATCCTTTAAAGAAGGCTTGAATGCTAATAGTTTAGAAGATACCCCGTGGTGAATGGCTTACTAAATACCCCACTCTCCATCATAGTGCATTGTAGTGCTAATTTTTATAGATACTAATGAAAATTGTGATGAATGTAGTGATTCCAACCATATAGGTCAATGCTAGACTAGGATCACCAAAACATTAATATGTTGTTTTCACAAGGATGTTATAGTAGTGATGACTACTCTTTTGTAGATGAATTTGGTCTTGAAAGAGTTGGACATTGAAGATAGGAGTATGCAAAAATTTCTCACCACCATCAAGTTTTTTATGATGAAGAAGAGGAGGACTATCATATACATAATGTAGATTCCTTCACTTGAAAATTCCAATTGAGAAGACCTTCTAATGAAGATATTAGGGTGATCCCACAATAGTGGGTTACACTTTTTGGCCAAACTTGACATTGATATGAAATTTTGTAACTAAATTTTCACTTTTGGACACCTATAACTACTAAAACATGAGGAAATTGAAGATGATGCAAACTAGTGATTTGTGACATTTTTTTTGTAGATTCTAAATTTATATTTTTAAAATTATTTTGAATCAAATTGCATTTTTTTTTCCATCTCCTTCTATAACTAGTTTTTAACAGTAAACAACATTTTTGAAGAGTGATGTTTATTTTATAACACAACTTTTTTCTATGAAGGATATTTTTTTTATTTTTTTTAATTTAGATTTGTAACTACAATATCTATAGCTCCTTCATTTGGTTTCATAGTGTTTTATTGAATTTTTTTTCTTAATTAAGTTTTGGAGTCAAACCAATTATAATTTAGAAATAGGTTTATTGTATAATGCATAAATTTTTTTGTATGCATCAAAATTCAATTTTTTTTGTTGGATAAAGGACATCAATACCAAGAGCATAGATATTTTTTCAGAATTATTTTTGGTAATCTACTATTTTTCCACGTGTGTATAATAGAGAGCTTGATTTTTGGTGAAAAACCTACATTCACAATAAATCAAAAATAAATATAATAATCAAATTAAATATATTTAAAATTATACTTTTTGGGAAGCTTATAATAAGGAATACATACTTAAAAAAAATTAAATTAAATGAATTTGTTTGATCCCCCAAAAGGTAAATCAAAAGTTTTATTTTTATTAGCATTTTGATAGGTGTAGAGGAGACTCCATTATAGGTATGGTTTAAAACTAGTGGGGTTCTATCCAAGGGGGTTTGATCTAAAGGTGTTTGATCAAACCCTCTTCAATTAAAATCCTTTAAACAGAACCTTTCAAGGCTTAAATCATTATATTTTCTAAAAATATGTGATTTCAGCAAAAAATAGGATGTCCTAGAAAGTGTAACCCATTATTGTGGCAACACCCATTAGTGCTTTGACTATAGCAACAATTACTTAGGTCAAAAGTGATTATAACTTGAGGAAACAAAGTAATCAAAAGGGAAGTGTTGTGCCAAGAAATACCAAGGGTATTTTCATTAAAGTGAATCAAGAAGAATAGAAGAATTAGCCTTATGTGGAAGGTTATACTAAGAATAAGGGAGACATGGTACAAAGGTATTGAATAAAGGTGTCAACAAGCATGACCTAAATATTAAGGCTTTAGATAAAAAGAAAATACAAGCAACAAAAGGGCTCAATTCACCAAGACTCCTATAGTAGCTAAGGAACATAATATTCATATACCTCCTTTGTCTACTACTACAATCCAATTGACAATCCTCTACCAAAATATGTCCCATTAGACATGACATGGATATTCAGTTAAATATTTAAGTTCTTGTACCTCTAATGAAAGTCATCAAGATGAAAAATCATAAGAATAGAGCTCTAGCTCTAATTTTTTACACTCCTCCAAGTCAATTCATTAAAATAAAGTCACATTAAAGAGAAGAACAAGGATAAGTGACCAAGCAAAGAAATAGAGTAGATAATGTGGAGATGCTTGAGTTATATTAGGGGACTACATTAAACAAGGTCCCAGCTCAAGTGGACCCATTCTATGTCATATTATCTATCATAATTAGATTGTGAGATATTGCATGATAGATTCTAGTTCATCTACTAATGTCATGCCTTTACAAGTTATGAATCAAGTAGGTCTACAATTTACAAGGTCTTTTGGTAAGTGATTTTTCATGGACTCTAGATAAGTCCCTATCATTAGGGTCATGAAGGATGTAAATTTTAGATCAGTTGCATACCTTGAGGAGTGTAAAATAAATGTGACAGTAGTGGATATGCCTCCACAAGATGGTATAGTCTTGTTGAGGAGGTCAACTACTATTGAGGAATTTTCTAGATGAATTTTTCTTATGGCATAATCACAATTAATGGAATAAATGAAAGATTGGATAAAGAAAAAAGAGCCTCATACACAAAATTGAAGACCTTTCTAACCTCAAGAAAGAAGTTTTTTACATTGACATATATGTAGAGAATTTCAATGTGGAGGTTAGCAATTTAGATGAAGGTGACAATTCTCTACAGAGCCCAAAGAACCAAGAAGTGTTATCCAATTATATATGGACCATGTAATTTTATAGTGCATGTTCAAAGGATAGAGTAGGGGCTAGATTTGTGATCATCCCTCCTCAAGGTAAGCCATTAAAATATTCCTTTAAGTTAGATTTGAGTGTACAAATAATATTGTAGAATATGAGGCTTTTTTATTAGGTTTAAATTTGCCACTAAAAAATAAGGTCAAGAACATTAGGGTTTAAGGTGACTCTAGATTGGTTGTCTCCCAAACTAAAGGAATGTATGCTTATAAATGAAAAATATTAAAATAGTTCAAGAATGTTGCCTTGGTTAATATTGAACACTTGATGATTTCCCCATTATCTAGGTAGAGAGAGAAAATATAGCAAAAAACTTCTTAGCCAACATAGCTATTAGGTTAGAGGATATTATCTTGGTAGGAATATATATAACAATATTAGGTCACAAGTTTGTAGCTCATTCATATCATGAGCATTAGTCTAAGTTATATACAATAATCAACATCTTTTAGCTTAGAGCTAAGAGCTAAGGACAAAGTGATGCAGCAGCATCGAGGGTGTACAAGAAATCTTGCATCAATCTATGTTATTTGTTTTCCAATAAGGGTTGAATCAACTTGGATTAGTTGAGTATGGACCTGTCTATAGGATTTTGAGCTTTTGGGTGTAACAGGCAGACATCGACATTCAGCGTAATGGCGTTTGATGAACTGGCTTATTGGTGTGACATGGTGATTTCAAAGACACTTTGTTTCATGTCCCTTCGACATACCGATGCTAAAAGCAATGGCAGTAAATGGTCGTGTAGAATTCACATCAAAGGGAGATGCATATATTAGTAGGATGACATTCGAAGTCCCTTTGATATTCCAATGAATTGTAGACATTCTAACAAGTTGTATCAAGGAGACTCTAAGTTATTGAAAGGAGTCATTTGGGAGTCCCTTTGATGGGGCAATGAAACCGCATTAAGGTGACGATAGGATTTTAGGGTGACAAGATTGCAAGTCCCTTCGATATTCTAATATTGTGGATACATGCATGTATTGACGGGAGGTCTTATGGAATCTGTTCGGCACTCCAATGATGTTAGAAAAGGGATTTTTTGGCAAGACTTTGGGAGATTGGTGAGAGTTATGTTTGAGTCTCTTCAACATGCCGATAAGTGGGACAAGGCTAAGTGATGACGACAAAGAATGGTGATGTCATGACTGATAGGTGGTGACAAATGATTGAGTGAGGATGACATGGAGGTTCTTCATCGAAGGGATATATGGATATAGTTGGAATGGAAATGGAAGTCCTGACAATATTTTGATCACGCTTCATCGAGGAGACCTGCTTGTTTTGAAGCAAGTTGTTTCAGCGTCTCTTCGACAACCTGATGGGAACTTAATTGTTGAGACTTTTGGATTTCGAGGAGACTCACTTCGGTGTCCCCTTGATGCAACAAAGACATGGTGTTGACTTTTGTGGAACCTGATAGGAAGGAGAAGATGACGTGGACAGACAAATGGTGTATGGCGATTGGATGATAGGTTAATTCACATTGTTGTGAATTGTGAATGATGACGAGGATGGTAATCGGTGAGAGGGTGAATATCAGTGTGACATGTATGGAATTGTCTTAGTCTGATAAGTAGCAATGTTGTGGATGGTTTGAATAGAGGCAATTAAGGAGTGAAGATGGTGATCAATGGCTTGTTTGAGAAGATAGAGTAGAAAATGAGGAAACCATTCTTGATTGCTAGTTGGGTGATGGAGGCGGTACTAAGGAAAGGTGAGTAAAAACATTAAATAAGGATCAAATTATAGGAAACCCTAGATGGTCGATGTGGTTACAGTGAAGGAAAAGAGATCTCATGTTGGTGAAGACAGGGGGAGGATATAATTCAATCAGAGAAAGGAAAGAAGAGAGACTTGACTGTAAGGTCATGAGAGCCTAGAGAAAAGTTTGGTTAAGATTTTCAAATTTGCAAATGATGAATTCAAAAAGCCCATATGATGGTAGTGTAATGCTCTAATGCCATTTTCATTAATAAAAGAAATCTTTTCTTTTCTCTTGCATTTTTGTTGTGCAAACTTGTGTTTTTGTGGTGAGTTTTAGTTTGTAAGGGGAGTACCCTTTGTCAGTGGTATCAGATCTAGAAGATCTTGAGAGTACAAAGTATGCACCAAGACCTATGGGTGAAGAGTGGTGAAGAGTGACGCGGTGAAGCTGTAAGAAGCGAGAGTTGTGGAAAATATGTTTGTTGTAGGCATGAAAAATGGTCTGTAACTACTATCCTCTAGCAAAGATAAAGCTAGGTAGAAGGTGTAGAGTTTCTCCACTAAGAGAGGGTGAGTAGAGGAAGCATCTTTTAGAGTCTATGTTGTGTAGAGGATAGTTGTGTCAATGAGATATTGTTGCAAGGAGTACTTGTAACTACAAAGGGACTTGTGAGTCTCTAAAAGTTACTTGTTAAAGCATTGAGAGTGTGTGTATTTGCAATAACATCTGAAGGTGTCAAAGATTTGTAAATAGATCGTCGAACATGAGGCAGTTTACATTTGTGAAACTTGAAGGTTGAAGATTTGTGTTGTTATGACTTTGAGAGGCTTGGAAAATGGAAAAGAGAAAGGACATTGTTATTAGATGGATTCTAAGGATTCCCAGACTAGAGGAAATTAGAGAGAGAATTAGAGAAAGAGAGAACAAGAAGAAATAAAGAGTTGAAACGATAGAGACACAGTAGCAAATAAAGGAATTGGAGGACTTGATTAAGGAGGAAACATAAGAAGAAAATGGATTAAGGTAATTTTTATCTTCCTTCTAATGATGTTTTGACTGCAGGAAAGAAAGAGGATGCAACAAAGTGTCATACATTTGACACCAAGGAAGAAGGTGAGTACGAACAGATTAAGGAACCTAAGCCTGAAGTTGAGGGATGTCTATTGGCAGACATGAAGGATGAAGATACAGATGTGGTAGCAGCCACAGAAAGATGGAGAGCAATGGACGATCTTGAAGAAGAAGAAACCCAAGTGGTGGCAGCTAAAGAAGGTAAAACTTGCATCTTGTGAATTCATAGAAAATTCTAGTTTACATTATATGAATGGGATGGCTAGGTATGGGAAGGTTAAAATATTTTTAGATTTTGGTAAGGTTACGACCAAATCTAGTTTGTTTTGGAATGACATGAAGAGTGATAATGAAGGGAGAATTGTAGCAGGGAAAGTTGCAACAAAAGGTGATGAAGTTCACCCAGATTTTGGTGTATGTTCCAATGAGGATCAACATGTAGCAATGGAGAAAGTCATTGCAGCCATAATTCAACTTGAGGGTGTTGAGATTAAGGAACATGAGGTGAAGTGTGCAACCACAATACTTCCTTCTAAGGGCATACAAATAGTGACATATCATGTTGAAGACAAGATTGAAGTTGCAACAAAGGAGAAGAATCAAGTAGATCTTAATCTTGATAAATGTTGTTGTAACAAATAATGTGAGAGTGATGAAGTTGTAATAGTGTGGACTACACCCAAGACATGTACAGTGAAGGTTTTGATGGGGAAGAAAAAGGTAACTTCTGATTTCTGTGAAATTTTTGTTGAAACTAATTTGTTTGAGTATGAGGGTGATCCCACAATAGTGGTTTACAATTTTTGGCCAATCTAGACACTCATATTTTTTTTTTAACACAATCTCCACATTCGGGCACCTATAGCAATTAAACCGTAAGGAATTTGAAGATGATGCAAACTAGAGTCTTGTCATATTTTGTCTGTAGATTCTAAAAATATTTTTTTCAATTTTTTTGGAATCAGATTGCACTTCTTTTTCCATCTCCCACGAAAATTGGTTTTTTTCAAAAAACTACATTTTTAAAAAGTGACGCACACCGTATAACGCATAAATTTTTTTCCTTGAAAGATAAAAGTCCAATTCATTCAAATTTAGATTTATAACTCTAATATCTAGTGCTTCCACTTGGTTAGATAGTTTTTTATTGAATATTTTTTCTTTAATCAAGTTTCAAAGTCAAATCAATTACAATTCAGACATAACACGACCGTATAATGCATAACTTTCACTGTATGTATTGAAATTCTCTTCTTCTTTTTTCGTTGGATCAACAACTCCAATATCTGGTGCACTCATATTTTTAAATTTTTTTTTTTTATAATCTTCTATTTTTCCACTTGTGCAGAATAGAGAGTTTTGTTTTCAGTGAAAAACCTATA
>VDFB02161119.1:0-11328 GCA_007258455.2 Sequoia sempervirens | reverse complement strand
TATCATCATCATCTCTAATAAAGTCTCGACCAATCATGGACTTGTTGGATCCTCTTGTCATCATCTCATTCCCGCACTAACATCATGCATCCGTCATGTATCTGTCATGCATCCATCCTGCATCTGCAAAACCATCAATAAACTGCATACCACATATCATTCATATCATACATCATAGGAAACATCGATCATTTCACATGCATTGCATATCATCATCATAATATAGATCTGTTAGTCTAAGCATTTCATAACTCATCCATTGCATAATCACAAAGATATCACATCCATCCTATATCATATCATCATTTAAGTTGTTTAGATAATATAGGATTTGTTATTCTAAGTATCTTGAAGTCATCACATTTGCATCAGCTATCCATAACCATCCATTTTGAACTCCTCTTTATCACGGTAGATCGACTTCAAATCGAATCTTTTCGGCCGATCTCCTCGAGGGGCAGTTCGCACCAATGTACTTCTTTTCCTACTGGCATCCAAAAATCAAGGAAATTTTTTAATTCTCGACATACAGTTTATTCTTTGAACCAACGCAACAAGTACATTGCTTCAAAGAGGGGCAAAATGTAGACATGCAAATTTTACATTATGCATTCGATCGGATTCAGTCAAATTAGGTCTCACATTAGGCAAATTCATCACTTTAAACCATTCATTAAATAATCTCATTTATCAAATAAACTTATCATTCAACCTTCATCTTGCATCATCCATTTAATTAAATAAATCAAAAAGCCATTTAAATTAAATCCTAAATCATATTTCATCCTTTTCTGATTTAAATAAATCAGAAATTTAAGTCCAAAATGTCAACTCACCTAATCAGCATTAAATCAGCATAATCATCATCTAATCCTAATCTAATGTTAATCCCATCCCACTTGCATTATCTAGATCTAGCCACTTGCACAATAAATCAATTTTATTGATTTATTAAAACCTCATTTTCTCTCAACATGACAAGTCAAACAGGGCATTTATTGCTCTTCTTTCTTGTCCCCCTCTCAAAATTTATTGCAAATTTGAATTCAAAATTTCCCCCTCTTGGGCACTCTTCCCAAATCTTGCACATACATCAACTAATCACATGATGACAAGTGTCCTCAACTCATTGGCTTGTTTTTGATCCCACATTGGTCCCTCTTCAACACTTGGCATTTTGAAAATCTTTAAATAGGTGCATCATCCTGAAGCAAATCCTCCACAATCTTTATGCAAAGTCACTCTCTTGGTTTGAGAACTGATTTTGTTCATCATCACTCCATCATTCTTCATCATTGGCAACATTTAGCTTATCTAAAGGGATTGGGAAAGGGTCACTAGCACATGTGACACCAATCCCCCTATGAGATAGTGTTTGAGTAGTTTAGGAATGGATGTCATGCTTATGTTGCTTATGATTTTATGTTAGTTTGATGTCATTATTTCCTTTATGCTTGCTCAATAATTTCATAGGGAGAGGGATTATCTCATTTATTCAACGTTGACAAATTTATGCCATATTTGTCAATCATTTGATAAATGAAAGGTTTTACCTCTCACAGCTATGTTATGTTTTTTTGACAAAAACAACACCAATTTTTGTGGCTCCCTTTTCTAAACCCCTTAATCTTTCCTATTTTCAAAAAGAATAAGTAGTTTAGAAAGTAGACTGGGAGCACTACGAACATTGTCTTTGTTGCATCTTAAAATTTTGAGTGTAACTATCCTTAATTTCTCATCCAAGGTCAGTATTTCCTAATTTTAGAAGAAAAAAATGGCCACTAAGACCCCTTTTTGGCCCCTCATCTTTCCACACTTACCCATAATTAGGATGCATGTATAGGTTTAGATTTTTTCACCTCCATCGTGTTATTAGGAGGATGTCTATATAAAGAAGTTGAATATCATTGTAAAGCCATGTGAAGTGTATGATCTATTTTTGAGATCTCTTGGAGATTTAGCATGTAGTGGCTTCTTCCACAAGGTGTCTTGTATGTTGTTACCTTACCTCAAGGGTCTATTTTATTTATGCATATATTGAATATTAGGGTATCTTGGCCCACTGACATCTCCCATTCTTTTATGATTTGTCTTCCATATTGTATTATTTTCATTATTATATATATGAACCTTATCAAAATATCATAGATACACAAATATGTAAATGAATTATTTTATGATCTTCTCTTTTTCATTAATTGAACATATTCTCTAGTTTTATGTCACTTTAAAATATAGATTAAAAATATAATTAAGATTTTATTTGCTATCTTTACTTATTTAATGATTTTTTATTTCATAGATTATAAACATTAATTAATTAATTATAAGAAATAAAAAATTATTCAAATAATAATAAAAACGTCTAATGAAAGTTAGATCAAGGTGATACTTGACTCTATTAAAAGTAAATGTACTAGAGAAACATAAATGACATGTTAGATCCTAGAGATAATTAAAATACAATTACCATATGAGTATTGTACAAAATATTTAATGGAAGTTTAATTAAATAGTAATACATAATTTTGAGTAGATGGTCTTTAAGTTTTTAGATATGTAAAAGAATTTAAAACTTGTGATTATTAATATTTTAAATATAAATACTTGTAACAAAATAAATAAATTTAATATTCAATTTTTTTACAAAATATTCTATTAAATTTTCAAAAGTGACCATTATAATTTGAAGATAAATTTAGCATTCATAAGTTCATATTATTATAACAATTAATAAAATAAAATAAAAAAGAACACAATCATTATGCAAAATGATAATGAACAACACAAAGGTCATATCAATAATTGAATAAGGCTATAAAATCACCATCAATAATTTTGCCAAAATATTCTCATTTAAGGGATCCTACAAGAATATTTATGTATTATAATTTCTAAAGAAAACTAGATAAGTTTAATTTCATCACTAGTAACATAAGAGAAATAGTTGTAATCAACATTTTTCTTTCCATTTTTTATCTTATTTTATTAAGTGTTATAATAATACTAGCTTATGAATTCTAACTTTATATTTAGGTTATAATGTTCATTTTTGAAAATTTAATAGAACATTTGGTATACAAAATGTCAATGAACAACACAAAGAACCTATTAATAATTAAATAAGCCTATAAATTTACCATCAACAACTTCTTACCAAAATATTCTCATTTAAGAGATCCTACAAGATTATTGATATATTGTAATCTCTAAAAAAATAGATAAGTTTGACATTTCATTGCTAACAACAAAAGGGGAATAGTTGTAATCAACCTTTTCCCTTTCCATGTTCACTTGAATAAATAGAATAGTGATAATGAAACATTAAAGATAATGTCAATGCCATGTATTTGTAATGCTAATAAAGTATCTTCAATCATAGAAAAGTGGTTCAAGTACAACAAAACAACTATGAAAATAAACTAGAAACTCAAGATCATCCGTTAAAAACAAAATAGGTATATGTACTGAGGACTATATAATCCTTTCTTAATAATTTCTAAGTATTTTATGGAAATACACATACTTCATAGGTATTAAAAGATCAACATAATCAATCGCCCTTGGCATGAAGCTTGATTGCTAAATCCTTACTAGGCTTTGGCATAGGATCACAAATTATTTTTTCATCAGGAAATATGAGAGACCATTTATATTTAGATACTAAATGGTGTAAAAATATAATTGTTTCCATCTTTGCAAAATCATAACCTGGACAAATTCTAGGCCCTGCACCAAAGGGTATAAACATATAAGATGGAAGTTGATTGCCAAAATGAGTAGGATCAAAGTTATGTGGCTCCTTGAAAGCTTCCCCATCCCAATGGGTGATACTGTTTGTCCAAAATAACTGTTCAATTTTGACAAGAAGAATTGTATTTTAAAATAAAAAATATGATTATTGTAAACTTGTTAAATTGAATACCCTATAAAATAGTGTAGGAACTAATCACAAACTCAACATACAATACAAATTTCTACTTCACATACTTAACAATAATTTATTTTCTCTTAAAGAATAACTTGTATATAATTCAATTCGAACTTAGATAAATCAATAACACTACTTTTTTGGTTCCCCATTAAATTTTTAATATATCTTCTAAACACTCAAATAATTATTCTTTTGTTGAGTAGGAGTGTTTGAAAAAGGAATGTGTTAGTTTAGTTAATATCTATGTTTGTGGTCAATGATTAATCATTTTATTTTCTTATTTATGATGGATTAGAGTGATTCAAAATTTATCGATATTAATTAAATTTATAATTTTTTTTCCAAAATCTTCTACTCAATTCAATGGATTGTGAAAACCTCATCTACACTAAATATTATGCTATTGATATTTATATAAAAAATGCTCAAAATATTTCATAAATATTGTGAAAAGGTTCATTTAAGAGTATTATAACCTTTGTATTTTTCAATTCAATTTCATGCTATTACACTTTTTAAAACAATTTTTATTACTTTTATTTTGTTCATTCACATATAAAAAACATACCTGCCATCCTTTAGGAATTGTATAGCCTTCATATTCTACATCTTGAATAGCTCTCCTAAATCCACCAATTACAGGAGGGATGTAACGCAATATTTCTTGAGCAACCTTCCATGTATATTTCATTTTTTTGATATCTTCCCATTGAAGAGGTTCATTTGGTTGTTTCCCTGATAGAACCTCCGTTTGTTCTGTGAAAAATGATAGTTTATAATCATTTTAAGAGTTTCATTTGGTTGTCTCCCTAATAGAACCTCTATTTGCTCTGTGAAAAATAGTAATTTATAATTGTGTGAAGCCAGTTTAAAGCACTGAATTTGAATTAAGAAATTTTCTAAAAACCAACCTTGAAGAATGTTGTGGTAGATTGGGGGGTTCAATGCCAACATTCTGACGAGCTGGGTAAGAAGAACAGCAGTAGTGTCATGGCCGGCCAGCATGATCAAGATCATGTTATCTATGATCTCATCTTCAGTCAGGGGCATTTTATTCTCATCCTCCATACTAAGCAAGCATGATATTAGGTCTTGGGTGGGAGAGGCTTTTCCTTGTTGCAGCTCTCCCCTCCTTGCATCCAGAAAAACTGATAAACGCTTATATAGCCGAGAGCGAGCCTTTAAGCTTCCATGAAAAGATGTTCCAGGCAAATTCAGGGGAAGAGACCACACACCCTTTATAAGTGCAGTGATATCATGTTCTAGAATCCTCCTCTCATTATCATCCTTCAAACCAAAGAGCAGATCACTGGCAACATGGAATGCAAGCTGCTTCATCAAGGGGGCCACTGTAATACTCTCTTTTCCTTCCCAATACCCAGCAAAATGTTGCACAATAACTGACTCCATTCTACTCAGGAATCTCTGCAAGACTTCTGGCTTCATGAATGACATGATTGCACCTCTCATCCTTTTGTGATCATCTACAGGCAGATCAAGCAAGTTCTTGGGCCCAAGAAGCCTGCTCACACTGGAAGTCTGCTTGTTACTTATGATGTTGTAATCATTGTTAAAGATAAAGCGGTTGCCTGCTTGCCCTGTGAGGACAATTGTGGGGCGCCCCATTAATGAGGTTTTGAAGATAAGACCATATTTTGAGACCTTCTGTTGTACCCACTCCTTGGTTCTGTGAGCTCTGTGTGCTCTCATGAATTGGAAGGTCTCCCCTATTAATGGAAGCCCTAATTTTCCAGGAGGAAGATTTTTGCCTCTTCCCCTGTTCAGAATCTTGACTGCCATGAGAAATAGGATTGAAACAACTGAAACAGTCCATAAGATGAGAATGAGTTCACTGGTAAAGTGTTGAGAATCCGTTAGAGCTTTAACCATGTAAGCCTTAGAAAACACCATTATTACTGTCAATGGAAATAATGAGCAGGGGAAGTGCTTATCTGATCGATGAATTGAATGAATTGTATTTCGTGTACAATCGGACAAATGGTGAAGGGCGTTGAAATTAGAAGGAATATTCTGTTGAGCTGAATGCGGGTATTATCACTTGTCGTTTGCAGATGCTTGGTAGGTTTGATGATAAATAACAGAATATTCTTGTGAGCTGAGTGCGGTTCGTACCACTTGTCATTATACGTAGTGTAACAAAATGAAAAGCCTTGTCTAATGATGTTTTTTTTGTTACACCGCAGGCGTCCCCACGCTGAACTTTTCCAACTTCTTTTCACACCGAACGGTGTAGATTGCAATGGACTACGATCTAAGCTTTTCTCACCGTTTGATCTGCAGAGTTGAGAACAGTGCTGCGTAGTAATTGCTCATCTAGTCTCCCCTCCCTGATTTGACAGTCCCTACTTGCTTATGCCAACTGACATAATCGTTGGCAGTTGCGATGCATTTTGGCTGAAATAAATTCAGATGCATGCAGTGTACAGCTTGGTCAAGAAATTGTATGTGAGGAATGAATATGATCTCGAAGAATGTCCAGAATGTAAGATGCTGCCATGGAGATATACAAATCTGAAATCTGGTCGCTCACAATAAGGGAGGTGAACTCATATCCATGGACGATGCAGCTTTTTTCATATCTCCAATGTAGCGGTCTCTTCCTCCTGTCCGAAGAGTTTATAAATATGTGAATGCAGAGTTTGTTCATTTTCCAGCCACAATTTTCGTATGTGCTCTGTTTCTGCACGGATACCAGCAAAAAAAAATGGTACCTAACTAGGGTTCCCTGCAGTTAGGTTTAATTCTAGGGCTTTAGTCGCAGGCTTCCTCCAAGCGTGTTGTGTCCAATGTTGTGAGGGCTGCTTCACAAGAGAGAAAAAAATCTCCCATTGGCTTCTTTATCTTCTGGAAAAAGGGCGCCTCCAAATGCCAAACTCTGGGTGGAAGATGATTACGGTTGGAGGGTTGCTGATGTGGTTGTGAAGATTTTTGCGAAAGGGCAAGGAACAATCTTAACTAAGAAGCTTCAAGAACAGATCAACATTAAGGCTGCTCTGCGCGCTCAGGTATGTTTGCCTCTTTTCTACATTAACATTGACATTATTCGCATATTTTCTTTTCTACACAAAGGGATTGGAACTTACAATGGGAGATTATTCTAGCCTTATAAAGTTCTTGAAGGAGACTAACGTGGTTTCACTATTTGAAGGAAAGCCCTGTGATATCAGGCTTATCCACCTCTGGCCTTAGCCTGTATGCCCTTCAGAATTTTCCTCGGATGAGTCTTATTAAGCCCGGACTAGAATTTGAGCTCTGTGTTTCACCAGAATTAAATACAAATAAAACTATGGTTCTACATTTAGAGGGCTAGCAAGAATGTTGAAGCTTTGTTTGCCATAAGTTACTTTGGGCCCAACATGAGTTTTATGTGATGAAGAAATCCCCTTAATACATAGGTAAAAATTTAATTGAATATTAGTTATATAACTGTAATGGCAAGCTTTGGACATATCCTCATAGATATGTCTAGGTTATATATGGAGTACGGCAGCGAAATTTTAGAAAGCTCACATCTAATTTTCTCACCTCTTTTCAATGCAACTAGTTTCATATGATAAAGAAAAGCCATAAATACATTCCAATTTCCATTTTAGTGCAATCTAGAAGCTGATTTATATGTCAAACTTTTTTTTGGAGATTTCTGATTTGTCTTAAACCTCATAGGGACCTAACTCATTGGAGCAATGGCAATTTTGTTTAACCTAGCCTCATAAACGAGAAATGATTTTGCCATGGTTTTCTTTTTTTCCCGTCCAAGGATTACTGTGGAGCCGATTGTGCTCTTTAAAGGCTAAAAACATAAACTTCCCAACCTTCATCCAGTTATTTACAAGTTAAAAACAATCTGCTTTGAACATGCCAGAAAGAGAATAAAATTTCCAACTACCATAATTAAGTTTTTGCATAGCCAGAGCTGCCAAAACACTGCCAAGGAAACCTCAGAGCAGAGGGTATCTTAGATTCTTCGTAGGTTTCAGCAATAGAAGACTGTAAAAGTTTCCTGGGCTTGAATGATGTTTTCACCAGGTTGTCAAAGACAATACCTAAGGCCTACTTAGGCTTTCTCCAACAGATTTCATAAAAGAAAATATCTCCCCTGTGCTGCAGACAATAAATTTCACCCCAGATTAGGGAGGAATCTTGCAATATAGAAACAAGCAGACATATTTACTACAATCTGCACATTGAAAGGACCGACCAATGTAGCTCAGAAAGAGCATAAACAGGGATTCCTGGAAGTCTTCCCAAAACTAGCAGTAAAAATCAATAATGACAGAGAAACTGCACATGTGAAATGAGTAACTAAAAATATATTGCTCAACCAGGAACAAACTGTATGGAAGTGAGAAACCCGGGGTCCTTTTTACATGGCAGATCCAATTATATGCTTAGTTTTAATTGCCTATTTATTTGCAGTAAAAGAAGGAGTCTGGTGATTTCTCCTTGAGTTCATGATTGAAATTTATTATATGTTACAGAGAACAGACATATTCAACTTAAGTAAATATCTCAATCAAGAACATCATGATGTGACAACACCGGGTGTTGAATCCAAATGGCTTATGTTTTCACCATCATCATTATGTAAATTTCTTGTAGTGCTTGGTCTATGCTTCCACTGTTTGCATGCATGTATACCAGCGCAGTTGCAATTATAACATCTGTCAAAAATTCCCCATTCATTATACTTTGATGGATGTCCATATCGTGGTCCAAATTTCGCATATATGGCTACCGTAGCATTTCCAATTATAATGTCTGACTAAATTTTGCCTTTCCTTATGCCTTGATGGATGTCGTACCCTATTTCAAAGCTCCCATTTTGGCATAGGTAGAGAGAGGACGTTGGCAAAGGTTGTGTAATCTAGATTTACACCTGCCAATTGCATTCGCATGAAAGTTTCTAATGCCTTTGTAAATCCATTTTGTGCATATCCTGTAACCATTACATTCCTTGAGATAACATCTCTTTTAGGCATTCTGTCAAACAATCGACATGCCTTGCTGTGCTTCCACTTTTATACATGTCTACCAACGCAGTTGCAACTATAACATCAGACAAAAATTCCCCTCCCAATGTGTTTTGATGGATGTCCATACCTTGTTCAAAAGCTCCAGCTTGGCACAGGGCGAGAGGATGTTGGCAAAGGTTGCATGATCTGGTTTAACTTCTACCATTTGCATTTGCTTGAAAGTTTCTAAACCTTTGAACAGATCCATTTGGTGTGTATCCTGCAATTAATTACATTCCATAAGATGACATAACTTGAGGCATTCGGTCAAACAGTTTACATGCCTTGCTGTGCTTCCACTTTTTGTATACATGTCTACCGTAGAATTTGCAACTACAACATCCTTCATTCACATTTTATTGCAGAATCTCAGTTAATTGTCCAAGTTCTTGGATGCTTAAACTTTCCCCATTTTATTTGTTTGTATTCATGATGTAATCTCATACTTGTAACATTGTAAAGTGTAATTGTAAAATACTCCAATTGGAGAACGATGTGACCATCATATGCAATGTAATCTTACTGTCTATGTAATTTACTCAATCTCTTATGTTTCCTCTGATGTTACTAACACATTTGTACTTTGGTGTTTTAAATAAAGCATAATGCTTAATGTTAGCGCCAAAAAAAATTGGGTTCCCCTTGGGGGGGCATTACACTTTGCTCAAGTGTCTTCTCTAGGCAGATGTAGATCTTGAAATTGAGGACAGAAGAATTTGTCAAACACTAATTTTCCTCAGCATGAAATGCTGTGAACACTCCTCTACACACTGGTATCAAAATGAAGAAAATAGATACATCTGGAAAATAATGTTTGAATTTTTGTATGATTAGGGGATCTACAAAGGACGTTTTTTTCTTTCTGAAAAGGCACCAAGCAGGTGGGTGTGTGTGAATAACAGTGTGATTGACTGTGAAGTTTCAATGTTTTTATTCTAGGGGTATAGAGATGTCCTTGTTGTTAGTAAACCAATTTCTCTTTTAGTATATTGTTTCCGATGATTTTCCATGGTAGTTAGTATGGACAACATTTTGGTTGATGGTTCATTTGGATTGAATAACATAAGGTGAAACTAAAACCTTTTCATTGGGGTGTGATAATGCACAGGAATTATCTGGTATGGAAGGATCCCTTTGCCTCTATACAGTGAGATAGAGAGCCTATAGTCAAGCATTATAGTAGCACAACATTTATAATGTCAATTGAATTCTCTCTCTTGTTTGATCTGTGCCCCCCTTTATAACTATTTACAAGGATTTAAACACAACTGGAACAATCATATGGGAAAATAAAAATTGCAAATATTCCAGTTTGATAATGAATTTAGTCCATTAGTTTTAGATTTTTAATGTAAAGCACCATCTGAAACAATGAGTCAAAATTGAAACTAATCACTGGAACTTGCGCCAAAATCTTTGATTGGCTGAACACAATTTCAAATTCTTAAGTGTAAATGCCGATACAACTGAAACATGATGTTGGTTCCACATGATGTTGAATGCAAAATTTTTGGGTGTATTTCTAGATAACTGTCATATATTATATACTGGATTATTACAAAATTAGAAGACTGCTAGTACCATGCTTGATTACAACTGTTAGAATGTTCTAAAAAATGCATGAAGAACAAAAGAATATTAGACCCACAATGTTATTCTTGATAGTTTGTATTGTTTATGTATAAATGGTTGGTATTGAAAAGTTAAATTTATGTATCACACAGTAAGAGGGTGTTAGATTTGTTTCTCTTATAATGAGAGCTTGAAAAGAACTTTATCATTTCTCGTTAAATTTTTTTTTAGGTACATTTGAATGCAAAATTGCTCGGTGCATCTCCAGATAACTGCCATATATTATATACTGGACTATTACAAAATTAGAAGATTGTTGTATATTTCCTTCTTAAGTAACATGTTTGATTACAACAGTAAAATGTTTATAAAATGAAGAACAGAAGAATATTATACCCACAATGTTATTCTTGACAGTTTGTGTTGTTTATGTAGAAATGGATGGTAATGAAGAGTTCAATTTCTGTGTCACACAAGGAAAGGGTGTTAGATTTGTTTCTCTTATAATGAGAGCTTGGAAAGTACTTTATTCCTTTTATCTTGGGTTGAATGAATGTTGTTTCTTGGTATGCTCCCTGTTAAATTCATACCACTGAGATTGAACTGTTTTAATGCTTTTTGTTTAATGCATTGAGAATATTTCCAAACATGGTTTATGATGTTTGGTTGCCACATTCACGGCAAATTGAAGAAATTTTTAAATTTTGTAACTTTAGTAGTTTATTAGTCTAGATTTCCTTTTTCATATTGATAAGTGCTTTGCCTTAAAAAAAGCTTAGAGAGTGCAAC
>VDFB02161118.1:0-11425 GCA_007258455.2 Sequoia sempervirens | reverse complement strand
ACACCCTTGTACTTTGCTGTAGTCGCCTCTGGATATTGTATCTTTATGTTGTTTTCAGATTCTTGTGAAATTGGTTTATCATTGCTATTTAGCTACTTGTTAAATTGATGATACTGTGTTTAATTGTGATGAGTTTTACAGTTTCAACTTGTTATGTGATTTGTGAACGTTGATGGTTGTTCATTGTATGCTTTGAGTTGTACTTGTTTTTTGTATTATATTGTGGTTGAGTCGGTTTGACATTCATGGTCGGGTTCACTTCCTTGTCACCTCTGAGCACGGGGGGTGAGTTACTTGTAATTCACATGGTTGGGTGGAACGTGCTCCGCACCCGTTGGGTTCCCCATCAGATTCTAGTCGTCATCAACTTTCCGCAGTGGAAATTATACCTGTAATCACTTGTACTTCATATTTCTTTATTCTTGTATCAATCCCCATATTGGGAAATTCAGTGTAATTCAATTATCAAGAGATTGTAATGTAACATTAAAACGATGATGTAATAGTTAGGATTATTTGTATCTTTATTAAGAGATTTTCTATGGATGTATTATGTGATGTGTATTATGCTCGCATCATGGTTATGGGATGTATCATTGTTCTTGGATTTATTACATAATAAATGATATTATTTATAATCTCTATCTTTATTTACTACGTTTTAGTTGTTGCGATGTAACCCTCAGCGTGCCCTAGAGGAGCCAAGTGTGTTAATGCTATGTAATATGTTATGTGGTTATGGTTTAATGTTATTGCATGTTTATACTATCATTTAAAAATTTATTTGCTTTGTTATTGTGTTCTCACAGGGGTTTTACTGACGGAAGTACACATGTCCCGGGTTTGGTAGGTTCATTGCTTGGGGAAACCCTTGGGATGGTGGACGGACCCATGGTGTAGTATGGGATGCACTGAATCCCCTCCCAATTGTTAGACCACATACTTAGCCTTGTGGGGTTGAGGACGAACCCGTGGTGTAGTATGGGATGTGTCAAATCCTCTTCCCATTTTTTCAATGGTGCAAAAGACTAGAAGAAAGGATAGGATCCATGGTGCAGTGTGCAATGCACTGATATTCTTCTATCTGGGATGCATTATGGACATGTTTTAGTCATTGTAATGTGTAAGCTTGTCTCTATGTATGCGATGTAGGTTGGATCTTATCACTATGTATTGTGGTGTATGTTAGATCTTGTCACTGTGTATGTGATGTATGTTGGAGCTCATCACTATGTATTGTGACGTATGTTAGAGCTTGCCTCTGCATATGTGATATATGTTGGAGCTCAACACTATGTATTTTTGATGTATGCTAGAGCTTGTCACTGTGTATGTGATGTATGATGGAGCTTGTCTTTGTGTATTTGCAATATATGATGGAGTTAGTCAGTAATGTAATTGTGATATGCGAATGAGCTAATCCCATGGTACTTGTGGTTTGGGTATGATCTAGTCATTGTTATACTTGTGAACCGGGTATGATTCAATCATTGTTATACTTGTGATCTGGGTATGATCTAGTCATTATTACACTTGTGATCTATGTATGATCTAGTCACTATTGTCATATGGTGTATGAGATAATTATGTTGCGTATATGGGGGTATGCTCATGATGTCCATGGTGTATAATATTTGAGATTATGGTATGAATGACCTCTTGTGAATATTGTGAATGTGTGTACACTAACATTTGGCAATGATTAGTATTGACCCAACACTTGATGACAAGATTATTATCATTATATTATAATTGACTATTTTGATAATTTTCATGTACTAAATTAATAGTTATAGCCCGATAAAGGTGAGATAATAGATCTCATACAAGAGGAGAGATTGAACTCCCTTTGTCATTTTGAGGCGAACTACGATGCCTCTAATTCCCATGAGAGGATACATAGGTAGGGTTATCATGAACCCTCGAGGCTTAGGCCGTAGGTCTAGGAAAGACCTTAACTTTGGGACCTTAACACTCTTTAGTGCAAGCCTATAATTGGAAATAATGAGTTGATGCCACCATGGTGAATGTTGAGCTATTGAAATTAACACTTCTAATCTATATGGAAAATGCTTGGTTGGTTAAGTTGGTAGTTGTTGCTAATTGGAATAAAAAAAAAAATTTGTAGTGCACAAGGGGTGGATTTTACATAGGATCAACCCATGAGCCAGATAAACCACTAAAAATTATCCCCACATATAAGATAGTGAAAGGAATTATAGATTACTAGGGGTTAGTGGATCCATTAGAGAAGAGAATCAGAAAATTGCTCTAGCAATTTGATGAGAATGATCTCGGCCTCTTGCTAGACATTCTAGATAACAATGGAGCAATAAAAACATATGAAAAGTGGAGGGCTTAGATGGACACTATTATTGTTGTGAAAGATGCATTGATTTGTGAGGGAGGAGATGATAAAATATATATGTTGAAGAACAGTATGGATAAATTTCCAATCACTAGTGCATTTTTGAAGGAATTTGATAAAGATGTCAATTAGGTAATAAAGAAGTATGGCCCCTACAAAACAAAAATGGATGAATTCATGATATTTAATTAGCCATTTGAAGAGGATTATGAGGCTTGGGATCAAAAGTACAATTAGATACCTAACTTGTGTATTTTGGTGAAGTGGAAATATTTGTGAAATTTTGAACAATCAGTAATTCAAAAGGTTTTCAAGAGGGACAACGAAGGTGTTTTGTCTTCTTGTATAACAAGGTTTTTACTTTCATTTTCCAACTTAGCTTTCCCAGGTCCACATTATGAAGAATAAGAGAATGAGTGGAAAAGAATTGCAATCCACATCAAAGGAACTTTTGGAGGGACAATTGGTTACTCAAGAGTAAATATAACTA
Organism: Sequoia sempervirens; assembly: GCA_007258455.2. Classification (NCBI taxonomy): domain Eukaryota; kingdom Viridiplantae; phylum Streptophyta; class Pinopsida; order Cupressales; family Cupressaceae; genus Sequoia; species Sequoia sempervirens. The sequence goes on along the minus strand of VDFB02161118.1, from coordinate 8,567 downwards.
TTTTTTATCCTCAAAATATTCCACCTGCGAGTTTGCAAACATGATCATATTTTGAAATGTAAAGGAATGTCAAATGAATATGTGACATGTGTAATGGCCCAAAGCTTGTTGCTCCCTTGTCTTATAAAATGGAATTCAAGGCCCTTTACATGAGTTGTTGATTGATTTTTGGAGAGTTCTTGTAGTACTAAATGCAAAGAATTCATGTTTTGAGTCTTTTTCTAGAGTTTGAGTTTAAGTCTTTTGTAAATGTTTAGTTGTATGATAGTACAATCATTTACGGAGTATAATGGCATACTTTCAAAGCTAGTGTTTTGCTATTGTGTATTTCACATGAGTTATGAATAAAATGGATCAAGTATCTTTCAATTCATCTCTATTGTCTTTCCTTTGGATGTTTTTTAGTTCCTATTAATGCGCTTATTCAAAGAATAGGTTAAATTTTCTTTAACAGAGAAAAAGAGTTGTGTGAATTTATGTAGGGATCTTCTAAGTATTATTGGTTTTGATTTCTGAGTTTAATGGTGTAATGCATCATTAAGTATCCCTGTTATGTTTAGGTTGAATGTTTTCATGCATTTTCAATTACACTAATTGAGACTCCATACTCTAGGATAAGGCACTAATCACTTTAACTTGTGTCCATATTGTATCCTCATGATCTTTCACAAAAAAGTACATTCAAATCATTAAATATATATATATATTTTTGGAAATGTATGTTAGATTCAAGTTTTACCATGTTCTACTACTATTTAAATGTTACATGCTTAAAGATATTTCCAGATCTTTGCATTTTTGTAATTGTCAAGCAATTATGTGTAGAATATATTTGTTAGTCACAATGTACAAGATAAATTGGCACACAAGTATCTTAATTACATTGTAGGGATCACCCTCCTAGGTTTTGTAGAGCCAAAAGTGTAGAGGGAAAATTATTGCAATTTTCGCCTGCTCATTGGTCAATCCATCCAAATAACTAACCATTGGAAATGAAAAAATTCATATGTTATATGTGAGATCAACTTGGTATTTTAAAACACCAACAGTTTGAACATTGCAAATCATTCCAATTTGGATTCATATTTATCCTATTATCCTAAAGACTGATATTAGGTTTGATTGAATCACCATTGAGGTTGACAGCCAATCTTTACACCTTGTGATCTCTTTCCTGATGAAATTCCCTTATGGAAAGAAAAAACTAGAGAAAATGCCCCCTTAACATTAAGGATCTCATTTCCCAACATTTCAGCAGTTATCTCCAATACACATCAAGCTTGTCATATATGTTCTAGATCAACTTGGTGTATAAAGTATGATTCCATTTTGATAAGACTTTAACTCATGAGCCACTAACACCTTTGGGAAGACATATAGTGTCCCATTTAAGAAGAGGAATACACTTACTTTCATTAGAACCACCCCATAATAATTTCTTTATTATTTTATCTAATTCTTGAGATATCTTTAAGAGGATCAATAAACAAGACATCATAAAGATTAGAATGTATTATATCATAGCTTTAAGCATTAAGATTCTCCCATCTAATTTCAAAAAATTCCCTTTCCATGAATATTTTTTTTGGCAAGCATTAATGGTGTCCTCCCATATATTAGCATGTAGATCCCCTTTAAAGAGAGGAATACTGAGGTACTTGCAATGTAGGGAACTTATTGAAAATTCAAATCATCCGATAATAATCATTTCTTTGGATATTATAGTGTGAAAGAAAAATATACTTTATTTCTAAGTGTTAATTATCTATCTTGAGACTGAAGTAGAACCAACCAACATACCTCTGATAATATATCATCTTCTTAGAGGAACACCCTTTCATATATGGAAGTGTCGTTGGTGAAGTATTGTTTTGTGATTAGAGAATTTTATATAATTTTAACCCCACTACATACCCAAAAACTTGCTTTAGCCTTAACTGCATGGCCCAAAGCCTTTGCCTTGAACATAAAAAGGAAAGGGGATGAAGGATCCACTTAACACAATCCTCTAGATACCTCAAATAACTCACATAAAGAACTATTAATCAATATGGAGAAAAAGGGTGTGGATATATAATTGAATATCTAATCAAGCTAGCTCATCCTAAAACCAAATTTACAAAGCACCATCATAAAAAAGGTAAAACACTTTATCATGTTCCTTATTGATGCGAAGCATCTCCCTTAATTTCTCCTACCCATGTTCTGACCATGGAATTTAAGGAACTCACTATTTTTGGTTTTCTCTTCTACTGTTTTCATTTTGTTGGGATAGTTTTAGGTGTGGTCCTATTTTTTGGTTGTGTGTGGTCTGTGGTCTGGTCAAATGCACGTTGACTGGGGGTTCTTTTTAGTGGTGATTTTTGGGTTTAAGTTTTGGGGGGAGTCGGGGATGAAAGGGAGTTGATTTTGGGCAAGAGTATGGAGGGGTTTTTCGAGATGTAATGGTTGTATTGAATCTGGAATGATAAAATGAAAATACTATTTTTCTGAATTTGATCTTGTTTTATTTGTTGGAATCTTGTTTTTGGTTTTTTGTAGATTTGTGCTTCTATCATTTATGTTGAGCTGCATCATTTTGGTATCAAAGCATCTTTCATGGCCTAGAGGGGAACCTAGGGTAGAAGAGGTCAAAGAAATGCCAAAGGGTGAGGCAATGCTATGGATGAAATACTCAAGATGTTGCAGGCCTGTGAGGCCAGATTATTGTAAGAAGATTCTAAGGAAGAACCAAAAGACCAAGGAGGTCAAGGGGGAGCCATTGATCCCATGGAAATACTTATTGCAGCTCTTACTAAATAGAGAACTAAAGTTAAGGTTGAAGTCCCTGATTTTAAAGGTGAGGTAAATCCAAAAGTGTTCTTAGATTGGATCAAAGAATTAGAAAAATTATTTGACATGGAAGGGATTAAAGAGACTGATCCACACAGAGTCAAGATTGCTACATCCAAACTAAAGTCACATGTTACCTTATGGTGGGAGAATCTCCAGAATGCTAGGAAAAAATAGGGAAAAGAGAAAATCAGACTTTTTCCAAAGATGTTAAAACATTTGAGAACTAAGTTCACACCCTCAAATTATCAGCAAAAAATCTTTAAAGACTTTCAAAATCTGAAGCAAATAAAGTTGACATATCAACTTATATGAAGAATTTTTGAGGTTGCAAATCAGGACTAATTTAGGAGAAGTGGATGATCATGTAGTAGCTAGATACATTAATGGACTTTGATTCCAACTCTAGAATGAATTATCCTTAATCAAAGTGAGTAATGTGGATGAGGCATATCAATTAGCCTTGAAAGTAGAAGAAAAGTTGAATAGAATGGGAAAATCAGAAAACAAAAGAGGTGGTAGCACTTCAAGTGGAGGAAGAGGAAGTTCCTCCAAAATGGCTAATGGAGAAGAACCAAAATATGATGAGAAGCCAAACTTCCAAGTGAGGGGTGGCTTTAGAGGTAGGGGACAAAAACAACAATTACCTAAAGGATGGAAACCTTTGAAATGCTTCATTTGTAGTGAAGCCCATAAAGCTACAGATTGCCCTCAAAATCCCAAGAGAGCAATGGTGGTCAAGGGAAAAGGAGAAGTTCCCTTGAGAGAAGAAGTTGAAGCAGAAATAGGTGAGAATCTAGTCTTGATTAGAACTTTGGTTGTTGGTGACAAGGAAACTCCCACGACTGATTAGAGAAGAAATAGTGTGTTTCAGACGAAATGCAAGTGTAAAGATAAGGTGTGCGAAGTAATTATTGATGGAGGATCCATTGAAAACTTGGTAAGTACAGAAATGGTACAAAAATTACAATTAGTATGTATTCCAAAACTGAACCCTTATAAAATTTCTTGGTTAAAAAAGGATCATAGCGTGCTTGTGAACCAATATTATCTACTTGACTTCAAAATTGGTCCTGATGAGGATAGAGTGTTATGCAATGTAGTACCTATGGATGCTTGTCACCTTTTATTGGGTAGACCTTGGTTATATGACAAAAATGTAACTCACCATGGTAGAGAAAACACCTATGAGATTAAGCAAGAAGGTAAACTCCATGTATTGAAACCATTTAAAGGAGGAGAGAAAACTAAAATAAAAGACTTTTTTTTTTACCACAGTGGGGTGTAAAGAGTTTTTTAGAGAATCTAAGGGTGGGACTTGCTATCTATTGTATCCTCTAGAGAATAAGAGTTCAAATCAATAGATAATTCCATTGAAGATACAAGAATTGCTACAACAATATTCTAATTTGACACCATCTAATCTATCAGTTGGTTTTCCTCCATCCAAAGGCATTACCCATCAAATTGATCTTATCCCAAGTGCCAAACTTCCAAATCAAGCTGCTTATAGGTTGCCTCCATTGGAAAATGAGGAAATGAGGAGACAAATTACTAAATTATTAAAAAAAGGATTTGTAAGAGAAAGCATGAGTCAATGTGCCACACCTACTCTATTCTCTCCTAAAAAGGTGGGTAAATTGAGGTTATGTATGGATTCTAGAGCCATTAACAAAATCACTGTGAAGTACCGATACCCCATACCCAAAATGGATGACTTGTTAGATTGTTTGTCAAGTGCTAAAGTCTTCTCCAAAATCGACCTCAAAAGTGGTTACCATCAAATTCGGATCCATGAAGGCAAGTGAAAGATTGCCTTCAAAACGAAAAATGGATTATATGAGTGGGTGGTGATGGCATTTGGACTATCTAATGCTCTAGCTACCTTCATGTGAACAATGAACAAAGTATTCAAATTACATATTGGAAAATTTATCATAATTTATTTTGATAATATCTTGATTTTTAGTAAGAATATGGAGGAGCATTTAGAACATTTGAAAATGGTGTTTGACATACTTAGAGCTGAAAGGTTGTTTGTCAACCTTGAAAAGAGTGAATTTTGAAAGGATAAGTTGGTATTTTTGGGAAATATTATTTTAGCAGATGGATTGAGCATGGACCCAGATAAAATCAAGGCTATTATTGAGTGGCCTACTCCTCAAAGTATCACTGAGGTTAAGATCTTCCATGAGTTGGAAAATTTCTTCAAGAGATTCATTAAGAATTTTAGTGGCATTAGTGCACCAATAACTGATTGCACTAAAGGGAAGGATTTCACTTGGACCAAAGTAGCTAATGTGAGTTTCAAACAACTCAAGAAGAAGGTTACTGAAGTACCTAGTCTTGCTTTTCCATATTTTGAGAAGCTTTGTATAGTGGAGTGGGATGCTTCAGGTGTAGCTATTGGGGGAGTGTTAAGCCAAGATGGAAATCCTATGGCCTTGTTCAGTGAGAAGTTAAATGAAGCCAAAAAGAAGTATACCACTTATGATAAAGAATTCTATGCAGTGGTAAAAGCATTAAAATATAGGAGACATTATCTTCTACATAGAGAGTTCATCTTAATGACTGACAACCAAGCCTTGAAATATATAAATTCACAATGTAGGATGTCCCACAAACATGCCAAATGGGCTTCATTCTTGTAGGCTTATACTTTTTTTGTCCAACACAGGAGTGGAAAAACTGATGTAGTGTGATAGGTCTAGATAAAATCTTATTTTATGTTGTTTAAATTATACATGTTTCAAGATACTTTTAGATACACTTTTCAGACAATGATCCTACATTATACTATCCCTTCATATCCATTATGTAGACTTGAACCTTAAATATGATGATGGAATTATGGTTATAATATATTAGCATTATATGGTTTATATGACTATATGTATGGAATGTTGATGAAATGCTATGAGTTAATTGTGATAGTTATCCTTGTGTACATGTTTTGTGGAATTAACTTGTTTGCAACTAAAAAGGAACCATGGCACAACAGTTGAGGGATGAACCCGTAGCATAAGGAATGACTGGACACCAAAACAATAGAGCTCCAGGTTAAGCTAAACCTGGTGATAGTTGATCAAAGGCACTTAATGAAGGTTGGACATGCATTATTATAACCAATTCAACAAACGTTGAAGAAAAGGTCTCCTTCACTTATGGAATTTTGACAAGTGGTTGTATGTTTACATACAATTCTATTTTGACAAAGTTCTAGTTTTGAGATGATTCTCTTTCCTTTTTAGTGATATGTTGAACAATTCAAGTCTTAATTCTATGCTCCATTATCTGGGAGTGGAGTTAATGATTTTGGTTAAGTTGTTGCTTTCAATAAAGATTCCCTCAAGCTTGTATATAGTTGTTGGTTGAATCCATAGGATAGTTAGATGGTCTTTTAGTTTTATGTTATCAATTACCTTTCAATTTTCAAGACATGAAATATTCAAAATGATTGAATACAATTTGTGAAAGATCTTGTGTAAATCTTCATGAATATGCAATGAATGGAGTTAATCTTATGGAATGCATAGAATCTATTAGTTAGATTTGGGTTCGGTTAAAGTGGGAATAGTTACTTGAGTAGGCCACTCAAGGTATTGTTCTTCACTTCACTTTCCAGTTATTTAATTATGTTTAAATAGTTGTTATTAGTTTATCATTGCTTCATGAATTATATGCAAGCTAATTAGAATTTCATCTCTTGCTTATTGTTAATGAATGCTTGTGAATAGGCATGTAATGGTTAACTAGTAGCACTTGGGAGGATATTTCAATTGAGTTATTAGTTTTTATTAAGTTTTTAGTTGATGCAGTATTATTTCATTAGTAACAATTCAATTATAGTTTAAGTTGTAGGTACTCGTAGCAACTAGTTTTGGTTTATGCTTCTACTGTTTTGCAATTTTGTGAGTTTCTAGCAAGTAAGATAACTTCAATATGGTAGTTTAGGTATATTTGAGTCCATTAAGGCATATATAATGTTGCACCATCATAAGCTTACAAGCCTTTGGTTGAAAATTTAATGTGGTCTTAAGCAATGTAAAGTGGACTATTCAACTAGTTAAACCTTTGAATTGAGTAGGTTCTATCAAGTTTTCAAAACATTAGCTTAGACTCTACAACTAATGCATTGAGAAAAAGGCAACATTTATTGGTTGTAATGAATCACAAGCTATTTATTTTTAAAGAAATGAAGAATGAATATGCCAATGATCCAAACTTTGGTAACATATATGCCATTCTCAGCAGTCAATACCATTCATCTATGCGCCCATTTGAAGACTACTCACTGTTAGATGATTTTTTTGAAAGAGAATCAACTATGTGTTCCCTTTGGGTCTAGAAGGGAACAACTCATGAAAGAGATGCACTCAAATGGGTTGGGAGGACACTTTGGAATAGATAAGACTTTTGGAGCAATAAGTGAGAAATTCTTTTGGCCTAACATGAAGAGATATGTGGACAAAATTGCTTGTAAGGTGTGTCAAATGGAAAAAGGACATCAAAATACTGGCCTATACATTCCTTTACCAGTGCCAAGAGAACCATGGACTAATATCTCTATGGATTTTGTCTTGGGTCTTCTACGAACCCAAAGAGGTAATGATTTAGTGTTTATGGTGGTGAACCATTTTTCTAAAATGGTCCATTTCATTCCTTGTAAGAAGACTAATGATGCAAGTAAAGTGGCCCATTTTTTCTTTATAGAAATTTTGTGATTCCATGGTTTTCCAAAAACCATAACTAGTGATAGAGACACCAAATTGTTAAGCCACTTTTGGAGAGTTTTGTGGAAAGGTTGAATAGAAAATTGCAAGTCAGTTCAACATATCATCCCCAAACTGATGGTTAAATAGAAGTGGTAAATAGGAGCTTGGGAAACCTATTAAGGTGTTTAGTTGGGGACAATCCTCGACAATGGGATTTGGTGATTTCTCAAGCTGAATTTTCCTATAATTCCAGCATTAATAGATCTATAGGTAAGTCTGTGTTGCAAATTGTGTATGTAGAAAATCCTAAGGGAGTGGTAGACTTGGTCCATTTTTTGATAAGCCCACATAACAATCAAGAAGCTATAGATTTTTAAGAGCGTATCCAATAGATACATCAAGTTAGGCTCAAATTGTAGTCCATAAATGAACAATATAAGAAGAAAGCAGATTTGTATCAGAGAGAAAAGGTTTTCCAAGAGGGAGAAATGGGCATGGTTCATCTACGCAAGGAAAAATATCCCAAAGGCACCTACAACAAATTGAAGCCCAAAAATATTAGGCCTTGTAAAATTATAAAGAGGATAAATGATAATGCCTACCAAATTGATTTACCAGAAGAATTGGACATCGGTCCCATTTTTAATGTTGTTGACCTTTATTCATATTCAGTAGGAACTATGGAAGATCAAATGGAAGAGGAGCACAATGAGAAGGATGACAACCTTTGGAGTGAGCAGTTACTGAAGAAGAAAATAGAGCAAGTTGAACGAATACAAGATACCAAATTAGTGGCAACATGATCCAAGTCATATAAGCTTTATTTCATCAAGTAGGAAAATTTGTCAGATTCTTACTATTCATGGATCATTGAAGCTGATTTGTTGAAGCACAGTCAACCAAAACTAGGAGGTTCAAATTTTCTCAAAAGGAGGGGAGAATGATGCAGAGCATCTCCCTTAATTTCTCCTACCCACATTCTGACCATGGAATTTAAGGAACTTGCTATTTTCAGTTTTC
>VDFB02161117.1:18821-44253 GCA_007258455.2 Sequoia sempervirens | reverse complement strand
TGGTATAAAAACTATGGTATATATGCTTATGGGATATATGTGATTCAATGTTTTATCTTTTACAACAACACTAATCATATTTTGTTTCTCAACGTGTAGGCATAAAATAACTTGACACTATAATTTTGGACGTCGCTGAACTACAAGTAAAGTCAATCGGTAAGAGTAATGTTTACAATTCATTTCATCAATCTACCAACTTGAGTAATTCTTGTATTGATAATATGCTATATGTTTTGCGCAATATTCAATATTTGTTTTACTAAACTTGCAATTGAAAACTTGACTATAATGTGAAGTTTCTAATCTAATGTTTCAAATCTTTGTCTATTACAATATGTGTTCACCCTAGGTGAAGAGGTTTTTTTCATTTTGCGGGGTAACCTACTATTCTCCTTTTTAGATGGCTAGCCTCACCCCTACAAATGACCCAACTGAATCTGCTGAAACACAAAAAATAAAGTCCCGCAAAAGAAGCCAAGCTTACTATGCCTCCCATAAAGAAGAAATAAGCATTCGACGTCGCATGCGTCAAATGAAACAACAATCTACCCCATCCATCGATCACCCAAGTAGTGCTAGACCAAGCAATACTCACTCTCCTCCAATAGGACAATATGCCCAAACAACATCCATGACTTCCCAAAGAGGCCAAGCTTACTATGCCTCCCATAAAGAAGAAATAAGCATTCGACGCCGCATGCTTCGAATGGAACAACAATCTCCCCAATCCATCGACCAGCCAAGTAGTGCTAGACCAAACAATCCTCACTCTCCCCCAATAGGACAATATGCCCAAACAATATCCACGACTTCCCATGAAACAAATAAGAACTTCACTGCAGCCTCGAAAAGATTTCGAACAAGGATAGATGCACTAGCAAATTTACAAACATGCACATTATGTAGTGAGCGCTACCCCGGGATGCGTACCAATTCAAGATCTGATGGCCCCATTTGTAGTAGATGCATTCAAGAAAAAACTAGACATCGTTTTTCAGCATCTAATAACATGGACCCAGGACAACAACCACCTGAATTAAAAAACCTAACCCAGGTCGAAGAGATGCTAATAGCACGAGTGAGTCCATTCATTCAAGTCACCCATGGTCATGGTGGCCAATACAAATATAGTGGTCATACAATCAGTTTCCCACAGGATATCAAAACCATAGCAAAATACCTTCCACATAGATTGACAAACTTGGATGTTCTAATAGTTCGTAGATTCCACACACAAGGCGACCACTATGACTGCTATGTAAGCAGAAAACGTGTCTATGCAGCATTACAATACAAAATCAAACATGATCCATACTACATAGATGTTCAAATCGATGCTGACTCACTAGCACTACTCCGGACTAATAGTACAAATGTTTCAAGCATGCTTCATTCCATAAATATTCAAACCGAATTTGCACATGACCAAGGCCAACCGCCTTTGCTTGATATCGACCAGCTAGAAAGCGAGCTAACCAATTCGTCATCCTTCATGCCTAGACTTCCAAATCAACGACCAGAGCTAGAAATCATTAAAAAAAGCCTACAAGTCAATGATGAACCTGACAACATCATACCATGGCCAGAATTGGACTCCTCACCAATCAACGAATACAATACCGAGGGACTTTTTGATATGGCTTTTCCTACACTCTTTCCAACTGGCACTGCATTGCACATGCAACCTCGCTATAAACAAGTCGAACTACACAAATATATATTACACTTAATGCGATTTCATGACTCTAGATTCGCAAGCCATCCAAGATTTCGGTATTTTGTTTTGAACCTTATGATGCGCCATCGTAGCCAAGGACTTGCATCAGTATTTGTTAAGAAAAATGCAGAGGATTGTATACCAACAACCATTGAAACCCTTCGTACCCATATGCAACAATTGTCCGATAGTCAATTAGCTGAACAACTGATGCACTTTGGTTCTTCGCTAAGAGGAACACGCTCATATTGGAATAAGTGTCGAGGAGAGCTATCAAACATGATCAACCAAATTGGCTCACCCACTCTATTTATCACACTAAGCGCAGCAGACACTAAATGGCCAGATTTACACAGGCTTTTCCCAAATGGCAATTCAGGCACACCACAAACAAACAAAACTCGAGTGGAAAACATAGTTAATAACCCGCATACAACATCCTTATACTTACACCGAAGGTTCACCATCTCTCGTGAAGAAGTAGTAGAAAAGCTCTTAAATGCAACAAACTATTGGTATAGATATGAATGGCAACATCGAGGCTTTGGACACATACATGGATTTATTTGGCTTACCAATGCACCAGACATGGACAACCTTGACTGGCATAACAACATACAAGTTGAACAAGCAAAAGCATTCTTTGATAAGTATGTTAGCGCATGGAACCCACGCACACCATCTCAAAGAAACAACACACGACATCGATCTACACAAGATGACCCTTGCCTATTGAGCACGCCAGAAATCTTCTCTAGAGATAAACTTGATGACTACGAAGATTTGCTCAACCGTGTCCAAAGACACACAAAATGTACTGAAGGCACTTGCCTACGCAAAAAGGGTCAAACTCTAGCATGCCGGTACAAAGCCCCTTGGACTGAATGCGCCATGTCTACCTTATCATGCGATGAAACAGCAAAAAGCAATATGCTCCTCGCCCGTAATGATGACAAATTAAACATACACAATCCGACATGCTTTCAATATGGAGAGCTAATATGGATTGCCGACCAGAATTTCAAAACACATGTCCTTAAATACCACAAAAACAAACAAAATTGAAAGTGGAAAACATAGTTAATAACCTGCATACAACATGTATCCTTATACTTACACCAAAGGTTCACTATCTTTCATGAAGTAGTAGAAAAGCTCTTAAATGCAACATACTATTGGTATAGATATGAATGGCAACATCGAGGCTCTGGACACATACATGGATTTATTTGGCTTACCAATGCACAAGACATGGACAACCTTGACTGGCATAACAACATACAAGTTGAACAAGCAAAAGCATTCTTTGATAAGTATGTTAGCGCATGGAACCCACGCACACCATCTCAAAGAAACAACACACGACATCGATCTACACAAGATGACCCTTGCCTATTGAGCACGCCAGAAATCTTCTCTAGAGATAAACTTGATGACTACGAAGATTTGCTCAACCGTGTCCAAAGACACACAAAATGTACTGAAGGCACTTGCCTACGCAAAAAGGGTCAAACTCTAGCATGCCGGTACAAAGCCCCTTGGACTGAATGCGCCATGTCTACCTTATCATGCGATGAAACAGGCAAAAAGCAATATGCTCCTGCCCGTAATGATGACAGATTAAATATACACAATCTGGACATGCTTTCAATATGGAGAGCTAATATGGATTGCCAGCCTGTAATTTCAAAAACACATGTCCTTAAATACATTGCCAAATATGCAGCACAGGCAGAAAGAAAGTCTGAGAGCTGTACCGACATGCTAACACGAATATGTAAACATCAACCACCAGCCGACAATGCTCTAACAGCCTACAGAAAATTCATAACAGATATTGTTGCAGACCGTGACATAGGTGCCCAAGAAACTTGCCACATGCTACAAAAATTGCCTCTGGTTGTTTGCAATCGCTCATTTTTCACACTAAATGTTGGTCGAAAAGTCCTTCATCGAATTAGAAGAAATATCGACCAAGATACATTACCATTACACTATCTGCATTGCTATATGCAATGACCTCTAGACATGGAAACAATAACACTAATCGACTCTGCCCAATCTTTCTCTTTCTCATCCTTTCGCAAAGGGTGCAAGTGGACACATAGGAACCACAAAGCAATCGTAAACGTCTTTCCTCTATTTCATAGTGTTCCAAATGAGGATTCAGAATAGTTTGAGACATTTTGTTGGAGCGAGCTACTTCTATACAAGCATTTCCGTGACATACCCACAGACATTGGCCTCAATAAAGATGAGATTGTTGCACATTGGAAAGAGATGAATCTCAACCAATACTCTGTTTGGCATGTTGACCGCATCGTAAACACTGAAGCAAACCAAGAAGAAGATGACGAAATTGACACTCCAACAGATACACAAACAACATTGCCACTACATGAATGGGAATTGTTCTCACAAATGGGTCTTCCTAATCACGTAAATGTAGACACCCTACAAATGCTTGGTAAACGTGATTTTGACAACAACAACAAATGGGATACACATACAATTCCTCCACACCTACATAAAGCTGCAGAACACTTCATACACACAAACAAACAGTCACAACAAAACGACCAATCCACACCCCAATTTGCTGAACCACAATACCCGCTATCATCAAAACAAGAAGTTGCACTCACTATTATTAAACAACACTATAACAACATCTCCTCAAACCAACCATTACACATGATAATACAAGGAACAGCAGGTACAGGGAAATCATATTTAATTCATTGTATAAAACACGCACTATGGAAACTATCACCACAAAATCAAAACCCCCTACTTGTCGTTGCTCCTACAGGGATCGCTGCATTCAACATAAATGCCTCCACAATACATTCAGCCCTAAAAATTCCAATAAAAGAAATGCAACAACTAAAAGCGCAATCACTAACATTATTTCAAGAGGAGATGAAACACATCAAATACCTATTACTTGACGAAATGAGCTTCATTGGCCCAAAACCACTACTCAAAATAGATACCAGATTGCGCGAAGCTTTCCCCCACAAGCAACATATGTGTTTTGGAGGCACATCTATAATACTTGTAGGTGACCTAGCACAACTCCCCCCTGTTATGGACAAACCAATCTACACATCCCACTCCAATGCAATACTCCTATGGGAACAATTCACCACAGTCGTTACTCTACAAACAAGCTTTCGCCAACAAGGACACTCTGAAACCCAAATTGCCTTTCATCACACATTACAAAATATGCATAATGCAGAACCGCTTGAGGAAGACTGGAAATTACTAATGACTCGCACAAACAAACATCTATCAAATGCCAAGCACACAAATTTCAACCAATCAATGCACCTATTTTCCACAAATGATCTAGTCGCGCTACATAACAAAAAAATGCTCAAACTATTAAATCTTCCTATCGCGCTATGCATCGCAATACAAACACATACAAAATCAAATACTGATAACGATTCTGAACAACTTCCAAAAGAGATCCTTCTGTGTAGAGGCCAACGAGTGATGCTAACAACAAACTTATGGATTCAAGCAGGCCTTGTCAATGGATCTCTTGGAGAATTACAAGAAATTGTTTACCCAACTGGATCCAACCCACTAGATTTACCTTCATACGTGGTGGTCCGCTTCGATGAGTACAATGGCCCACCATGGAACCCAAATGAACCAAAATGCATACCTATCACACCCATATCTATTGGCAGCCGTAGGCAAATACCACTATCCATGGCATGGGCAATAACCATACATAAATCTCAAGGGCTAACACTAAAAAAAGCAACAATTGATATAGGAAAAGTCGAAAGACAAGGACTCACTTTTACAGCTATCTCTAGGGTCAAATCAATCAACGATCTTCGAATAGAACCACCATTCTCATTCGACCGCTATTCCCGGATGAAAAACAACCCTTATACCATTATCAGGAAAACAGAGGAAGCGCGGCTACAAACTCTTTCATTATAACCACAACAGGTACACAACTACATTCTATTAATTTAATATCATTTAACCAACAAAAGGAATACTGACATAACAAAATCACTATACTCCATAATGTGCAGGAATCAAATAGCTCCTCTCCATCGTCTCAAGCATTAACCAAAACCATCTATGTACAGCATGTCACTGTGTACAGATATTGGTAATTTTTTTCATATATTTATTATTTATACAGTTTTTTGTAATTTCTACAGATATTTACATACTGTTTCAAAAACTCAAAAAATTAATTTGCACGTATTATACAGATTCTGTGACCTGGTAAGTATTGCCTTTCTCAGGCATTTGTAAATTTGTTACCATTCAATGTCTTCTAACATGCTCAAATTATATGCACATGCAACATTGCATCTTGTGTTAAGGTGACATTAAGGAACCTCTATTTATTCATTGATTTGTTAGAATTTATGATTGGGATTAGGAAGATATCTCGCTTTGGGAAGACATATACCCACAGTCTTTGATTCCCTTAAATTTTTGAGTGCAGATTCCGATGTTCTTATGGTCATGAATAAACCAACATGTAGCTTCAGGGATGCAATGGTGTGTATCCAAATTTACTTTAAAAATTTCCTATATTATGATGGTAGATATTATAATACTGATTGGAAATTGATTTTATGATTACCATGGTGAATGACTAAGCCAATATTTTAGGTTACAACTTCTTTCATGTACTTTTTTGAGATTTAAATGATTTAGGTATTTCAGTGGGCGAAATGAAGTGTATGGTAAGATAGAATTTGTAATTGGTTACTTCCAGTTATTGTTAACTTTTCTAAAAAATTGACATGCTTTTGAATAGGCTAATTTATTGATCCATCTTCATTTTTTATTTTTTGCTGTCTGGTTGTTTCTCAGGGATATTGTGTGCACTGTGAATGCTCCCATGATTACTGTTGCTGATTACACAAAGGGCTCAAAAGGATTTTCATACAACTAATATGTTGGTGTCTACATGCTGTTATTTTACATGTGGAACTCTGTTTCTGTTTATTATGTTGGAAGAACAAATTTTGATATTAGGATCATGTAGATTAAATCTATCTCCAACCAAAGCAGATATTATGTGGCTGTGAGGTGGAACAAAGGCTACATTATGAAAATGTTGAAGTTCATTTTGTACACGAAGGATTCCTTTGAACCAAAATCATTCCTTTGCAAAATTGTGGGAGATCACATATAAGATGTTTCATTTGAATAAAATTCAAAAATACTCCTTTGGACCATGAAAATTTATCCAGGGACTATATATGTAAATATGTAATTACAATTCTAATGAGATGAATTTGAGGAACTATTCCAATATTAAAGAAAATGGTGTTTTTTCCAATGCATAAGTCAATGCTTTTTTCCTCAGTGTTTTTCATCAATTGTAAATTAGAACTTTTAACCATTTAGGGCTTTCTTATGGATTAGGTAATCAGCAAAATGTCTGATTTCAATATTATTTGTTTTTTTGTACTTTCGCAGATTCCATTCTCAGCAAACACAGGGACTATAATGTTCAGATATAAATAATGCTCAGCAAACTATAGAAAACTATCGGCGATTCCTTGCAGCTCCCCCAAATGCAAGTGCTAATAATAATAATTCTAGGAGACAATGCATGATAGACTTCTGCATGCCATTACCGAAGGGAAAGATCCTTTGACCTCTCATAAAAATAGAGGTGATATTTTTGTTGAATTATTCCACTTGTTCACAAGATTTTATGCTCCACTACAAGATCAAGGATTTCAAAAATATTTGCGATTTATGTCCCTCAACATTTTGCATGGCCTGTGTTTGTAATTTATTATGTGGTTTTCTATATTTGACCTATACTTGTAAATCATTATGTGGTTTGACTATCATCACCTAAGATTTTTTTTAATTATTAAATGGAAGAAATTTAAAATGATTCATGGGCTAAAAAAGAGATGTGCTATATCATTTATAATGATTGAAAAAAAAAATGGAAGGATGGTGAATTTTTTTGGGAAGTGTGATGGAAGAAGGTTCTATATTCTATTAGTAAGAGTTTATTGACTCTTTTTAATTTAAATATATATTTATTTATCATATTATAATATTTTTAAAAAGTAATATTGATATTTAGTGAATTCAATTATTTTTATTTTTAAAAATCACATTTTAAAAAAATTATTAGATTTTGAATTGTCATTGTTTACTTAAACACACTAGTGAAAAAAAAAATCTACTTTAATAAAAGATATATGGGAGAAAAAAACTTAATTTATAATTCGGCATGAGTGTTTTCTTTAATTCTAAAATTAACTTATTTTCAAAATATTAAGAAAGTATTTTTTATTCTACTTAAAGTTTGTGTGCAATCAAATTAGTTTACGAAATTTAATTTATTTAAATAATAATTTATTTTTTTGTTATGTTATTATATTTATTGTTTTTAATATTTATAAAGGTGAAAAGTATATTTTTTATATTTTTAAGGTTTTTTATTATGTGAATATTTTAAGTATATTGTTTGAATACATTATTTCAATTAAGTTGATATTTTATTGATTTTAGTTTGAAAATTATATATATATTTTTTTGAAAACAAAGGGGTAAAAACTTTATTAGAAATCAGAAAAGAGCATTACAATAATAACCACGGGACCCAGTCCCAGAAAACAAGGCGAAAACCCCACAACATAAAACAAAATCAACTATCCCCATGTATCCTCCTATCCTCTTCCAAGAACCGGTCTAAATCCAGATGCAGCTCAGGGTTAACTTGATCCCAATCCTCAACCTTCCAACCACTATCTTGCTCAGAGGCCCATTTGGCCAAGCAGTCAGCAGCGCGATTCCACTCCCTTGGGATGTGAACAAAGGATGCCTCCTCCATCCGAGAACTAACTTGAAGAATCCGTTGAACCACCGAAGCCAACTGCCAATTTATATCAGATATCTTTCGCTCATTCAAGAGATTAATCAAAATCTGTGAATCAGCTTCACATATAACCTTTCTCCATCCCAAAGCAAGGGCCCTCTCCATAGCATGAAGAATTGCTAGACCCTCCATGAAGTTAACAGTCTTCACCCCCTCATGTATAGAGAATAGAAAAATCACCGAACCAGCTGAGTCCCTGCCAACCCCACCAATTCCAGCAGGCCCAGGATTTCCCCTAGAAGAACCATCAGTATTGATCTTTAAAAATCCATTGGGAGGAGGTAACCACCTTCCAACCCGTTGGACCCTCTTTTTCCCATGCCTACAGTTCCTAGAACTGACAAAAGATGAATGAATTTCTTGAAGACCTAGTCTGGCCACCAACTCAGCATCACCTCTCTCCAAGGGGAAAACCACATCACATTTAGCTAAAACAGACTCCTGCACCATTCCAAGCATACGCATCCAAACTTGCCGACCCACCAACTTCTGATCACGAAAAATTCTGCGGTTCCGCTCCAACCAAATCTGCCAAAGTAGAAAGGTAGGGCCCACGAACCAAACTTCCTGCAAAAAGGAAGCCATAGAAGGAGGTCTTCCCATACTATCCCAGAATTCAACCAAAGAGCACGCATGAATACAGGGAAGCTTCCACACCTCCCACCACCAATGCCAAAGTTGCACAACAAAGGGGCACCGAAAGAACAAATGTGAAGAATCCTCTTCCGCTCCCCCACACAAAACACAAATTGAAGGTCCTTGAAATCCCCGTTTACGAATGTTATCCCAGGTCAAGCACCTATTCCAAGCCAAAGTCCAAACAAAGCAGTTGCATTTAGGCCACGAGAGTTTATTCCACACCCTTTTCCACCAATGAACCTCTGCCCCAGTTAGCTTCTGAGCCAATAACACCTGATAACCAGAAGCAACAGAGTAAACCCCCTTAGGATTATGGGTCCAAGCAAGAATATCTTCTTCCAGAAGAGAACTACAACTCCTACTAAGAAGAATCTTGTGAAGCTCAGCACTTTCTTCCGCAAGTCCCAAATCTGGCCACTCTGCGGGATCCTTCCAATGAGCTACCTCCAACTGACCAAAAGAAGCAACAGACTTGAAGTCACTCACCCTAGCCCAGCCAGCCTCGAGAAATCTTTGGCACAAAGGAAGTAGATTGGGGAACTGAGAAGTAAGTGGAGGGAATCCATCCCAAGAATCCGACCAGAAGAGAGCTTCAGTTCCTCGTCTACAGATCCAAAATAAACCTTCCTTAATAAGCTTTGCACCCTTCTGAAGAGTATTCCAAATCACTGAACCTTTCCCCTCAAGAGGGTAACGAGGAAGATCCTGCCGTGGAATCCCCGGGAAATACTTATGAGATAATATCCTGGCCCACGGCTGATCCTGTTCCACACACCATCTCCAAAATAGCTTAGCAGCCACAGCCACTCCAGATAACGCAGACTGTCGAAGACCAAGACCACCAAATTGCTTTGGGCTGCACACAACATCCCACCTAACCAGGCTCCACTTGGAAGAAGCCAAACTACCCGCCCATAAGAACTGCCTTTCAAGAGAATCCAACTCCCTCAGAAAACCCATCGGAGCCACCTGAAGCATACATCTGTAGGTAGGGAGAGCCTGCACCACCGACTTGAGAAGCTGAACCCGCCCCGCAAAAGACAACCATCTGTGGGTCCAATGATTAACTTTTGCACGGAGCTTATCAATAATATTCTGCCAAGAACCCTTGGGAAGATGGCGAACAGAAATTGGGAAACCCAGATAAGTCAAAGGGAGAACCCCTATCTGAAACCTTAAGATATTAGCAATTCTTCTCTGTATGGGGCTCGGCGTGTTGAAGAAGAATATGGAAGACTTCTCCTCATTAATCAATTGTCCTGAAGCAACAAGATATATGTCCAACACCTGCCTCAAGTTAGTAGCTTCCCTAACAGTAGCCATCCCCATCAGGGCAGTATCATCAACAAACTGCAAATGAGATTGCGGAGGCAAGTCTCCACCCCATCGCCAACCTTGAATGATGCCAAGCTCCACCCTTCTTTTCAACAAACGACCAAGGCCTTCCACAAGAAGCAGAAAAAGATACGGAGAAAGAGGATCCCCTTGGCGCAAACCCCTAGAGGCACCAAAAAGTTCAGAATGATCTCCATTTATCAAAACTGAGAAGGAAACAGATGTGACACAGCTCATGACCCATTGGATCCACTCCTCACCAAAACCAAAAGCAACAAGGATCTTCTGCAAAAAAGACCATCTAACCCTGTCATAAGCCTTAGCCATATCCAGCTTAATGAACATAGCCTTCTCATGGGAGTTGTCCATGGAGTGGATGGTCTCCGTAGCAATGACAACCCCATCAAGAATCTGCCGACCTGCCACAAATCCACTCTGTTCCTCCGAAATCAACACTTTAAGCCACTTCTTCAGTCTCTCAGCCAATAACTTTGAGATGATTTTATAAGCCACATTGCAAAGAGAGATAGGCCGGAACTGAGATAACCTATCAGCCCCTTCACACTTGGGTATGAGAGCAAGGAAGGTGGAGTTCAGAGCACGAAGCATCTGTTTATTCCTTTGGGACTCAAGGACAACAGCCAGAAGATCCAACTTTATGATATCCCAGAATTCCTGAAAAAATTCAATCGGGAAACCATCGGGACCAGGAGCTTTACCCTTCTTCATCTGAAACACAATCCCCTCCAGCTCATCAAGAGAGATATCTTTCATCAAATACTCATTCGCCTCCCTGGAGACCAACTGAGGAATACAAGAAAGAACCTGTGCTTCCTCAACAGAGCCCCCTTGTGAATCCTCCCTAAATAAAGTAGCAAAATACTGAGATGCCTCAGCAGAGATTTCTTGAAACGAGGCAAGACGTTCACCCCTATCATTCACCAGAAAAGGAATGGAATTACCATGCCTCCTATCCTTCACAGAATTGAAGAAGAAGGCGGTGTTTTTATCACCTTCCTGTAACCATTCAACCCGGGCCTTTTGCTTCCAATAGATTTCTTCCCGCAATTCAAATTCCTCAACCACTTTCAAAGTCTTAGCCTCCTCCCTTAGAAGATCCTCAGAGGCCCCATTCTCACGAATCAACCGCGTAATATTATTCAACTCCTCCTGTGCGGCAACCTTAGCATGAAAGATATTACCAAAACATCGCCGATTCCACCTTTTAAGCTGATATTTGACAAACTGAAGAAGCTTGGAGAATGTGTACATTGCCGTACCAAAAGTTGGTCTACCAATCCGCCACCACTCAGCCACATAATCATGAAGAGTGGGATCCCGTAACCACATAAGCTGGAACTTGAATGAGGGAGACCGAGGCCCCCGTGCAGAGATAATACTAAGCTTAATAGGCCAATGATCAGAACCTCTCCAATCAAGAATTTCAGATCGAGTGGACCATAAGTTTCCAACCCAATAACAGGAAACCAAGAAACGATCTAGCCTCTCAGCAACACAACTCTCACCAATTCTCCTATTATTCCAAGTGAAGCGACCATTACTAGGTAGAACATCAATAAGATTTAATTCAGAAATGCTATCTCTGAATAACAGAGCAGAAGGCTCCAACCTAGGAATTCCACCTCTTTTCTCAGACAATTCCACAATAGCATTAAAATCGCCAGCCATAACCCACGGATGGTAAGGAGCTAAGCTACGAACAAAACGAAGATGGGACCATAGAAGTTGTTTACCTAGAAACTCAACAGGAGCATACACATTAGAGAGGAGAATACACTCACCAGTCTCATACCAAGAGGCGACAAGGGATATAGAGGATCTAGAGGACATCCACCATAGGGGGAAAATCTTCCGAGGGTTCCAAAAGCAAGCCACCCCTCCAGAAGCACCAAGAGCCCCCACACACTGGCATTCACCATATTTCCACAGCTTAGGAGCCATGGCCAACATATTATCTACAGATAATTTAGTCTCCTGAAGAAAAAGAACATCCGGAGAATGATTCCTAACCAAATCACGAACAACTTTTTGTCGAGGGCCACTGTTCAAGCCCCTTACATTCCATGAGAGAACAATCATTTCTGGGGGCATGAAAAATGTGAATCAAGAGTCTTGACTGACCCTGACTCCACCAAAGTTTCCCCAGTTAATTTAATCTTCTCCATATCCTTTTTCCTTCCCAGCTTGGAAGTCCTGTCACCAACCCCTTTCTTCAGTTCATTTTGCTGAATACCTAAACGAGAGGAGGCCAAAGAGCTCTTCCCCACATCCTTGCCACCTTTCAGGGGCAATGGGGAGCCACCTCCACCACTCTTCGAAGCTCCAATAGAAGATTCTTGTTCAGTCTGGACAATCAATTGTTGATCTGTATCCATCTGCCCAACCCCAATCTCCTGCACATCCTGCATGGCCTCCAATGGTGGCCCATCCTGTCCTGTACCCAAAGTTCCTTGATCCAAGTTCAGCAACCCCGGATTCACTTCCTCCTGGCTGAGATCATCCAGCACCTCAAACCTATTAAAAGTTTCATCATCCTGCCTCTCCCTCAAGGTCCGCTTCTGGCCCCGATTCCTATTGCGAGCCTTAACAGGGACAAAACCATCATCTCCATTACCATCACCCGGAATAGGCTCCTTACCATTATCAGTCCTAGGAGGATTACGAGAAGGCTGAGAAGGTTGGGGCCCCACAGGCTTAGCCCTAGGGCACCTACGCTGCAAGTGACCATATTCATGACAAAGACGACACCGAAAAGGTAGGGTTTCGTAATCTAGTTGTTGAACCCAAGTATATGATCCAGCACTCACTTCAACAGAATCTGGTAGTGGCTTGCTTAAATCAATTTCTACACAGATACGAGCAAAAGTCATTACCTTTTTATACTGCGTCTGTTGTGAAGACCCAATAGGTTTACCGAGCATTGAAGCCACCAAATGCAACACGTCATCCCGCCAACACTCAACTGGAAACCACGGCAACCGAACCCAAACTGGAATCCGACTCGGTATTGCCTCAGTCGGGTTGAAGCCAGCATGCCATGGCTTGATAAACAAACCCACCTGGTTATAAAAATAGGGGCCACCCTCGAAGACCTTATTCCGATCTGCCATGCAATCAAAAGAGACCATAAAAAAGTTGTTCGCAAGGAGCCTAATCTCCATCTCCCCCTCCGGCATCCAAGTCCGTTGAGCCCAGGATTCCAAAAAATGCAGCGAGACTCTCAAACCCATGAACTTGCAATAAAAAGAGTGCCTTGAATAGTATTCAATATCATCTGCAAGCATTTCCATCGGGATAATCAGCTTCGGTCGCTCTTTGCATCTTTCCAAACACCCATTAATCTTCGTAATTCGGGAACCATTAACCGATCCTAGATCATTCATCTCCATCTCTGAAGAAAACAGCGTATTATCAAAAACATTCACTCCATGCGCCGAAGGCTTCGAACCAAATGCTGAACGGAAATCCAATTTGGGGCTAACCCCAGATGTTTCCCCACCCGGCATAGCAAAAAACAAGATCCCCAGCAGGCATGCAAACCCCCAGGACACTTTAGCAAGAAATGGAAAAAAGAAAAGACCCCAAGGGCAGGATCAAAACCCTTCCACCCACAAGCCACCCAAACAGTAGCAAGAAGGCCTCCAGAAAAGAAAAAAACCCCACCACCACAGCCCCGATAGCTTCAAAACCCCCCCCCACAGCAGAAGCGAGCAACACACAGAGAACGAGCTAGGGCACGATCGCCTAGCTCGGCTGAGCACGCAACGCCATCATTTCCTATAACACCATCTTTGAAAATTATATATATAAATAAAATATTCTCTATTCAAAATAATTTTAGCCTTTAAATAACATTTTATTTTATTGGGTTTGTGGCTTTAATTTAGTTTAAGGTCTCATGTGTGGTTGTAAGCCATATTTTTTATTTTAAATATAATTGTGACCATAAGATGACTCAATCCCATACAACAATTATTTTTCTATCTCATATTAAAATTGTCAATACCCTAGTTCTTGTACTATCGCTTTGAAACTTCATTGTGCATCATGTATCAAGCATTTAAAGCACCATCATAACTATAATATTTTGATCCATTCATGAATTTTTTGTATTCTTTTCTTTGTAAGTCTTCCATATTATATCACAATTGTGGAATTAATAAAAGTAGTTGGTACATTACCAAACCTCACCTTAACAAGCTTTAACAATATGTTCCAACACTAATAATTATTTTATTTGTAAGTTTAAGTATAAACTAAGATTTGTTGCAAATACAAAAGTTTTGAAGACCATAGATATAGGGATCACGACTACAAGTGTTTGAATCAATTTTGTGCATAATCATAGATTTCATAGAATACAATTATTATCTTAGTTTTTTAATACTAGATGTAACTTTATATATAATCTAGTAGGTGTGTTTATGCTCTAGATGAACTAATTTAATTACCTTGCAAGGAATTTTAATTAATTATAAAGTACTAACAAGATAAGGTAATCTATTCTCAACTTTTGACTATACAAGACATAGTATAGGTTGCAAAGGAGAAGTGGAACAACTTAAAAAAAAATTAAGAAAAAAGATATGTATAAGGTTTAAGAACGAGGATTCATTCATTTCAAAGTAATAAAATGTGAAGAGATAAGATCTTAACATTTCAAATTTTTATTTTTTTAAGATTAGGCAAAGTCATTACTTTCAAAAATTAGGAAATTTTGAAATAGCTAATAGTTTCATGTGACTATCATGGCACATGAAAATAACATGAAATTTTAAAATCTTTTTGGTATGTCACAACCATTGATTGTAGACAAATAAATTTTTCATAAAACTAGGAAAGACCATAAAATCTTGTACTCCAAAATCTAGGTAATGGAAACACAATGAAAGGGGAGGTTCCAAGACATCCTACAAAAGGGAAGGGAGGTTTAAAAGTTTCTAAAGAGAAAATTGATTAAATTTTTTGATAATTGTTTGTATAACCCCATGTTATAAACATGTTTTCTTGGTGATGATTTGTCATTGCATTGAAGTACATGCCTATGAATATTTAGGCACTTACATATTTTTCCCTTTGAATAGGTGCAATGCATAGATAGGCAGACATATTTTTCCAAAATTAGTATAGTGGAGTTGTGGATGACAAATATACACTTATGATGATGTGTAGATGTTGTCCTATAGATGAACTTGAAAATCATGAAGGAAAAAATCTTGTTCAATAGATAGATATATTAATAAAAATTAAAGTTAGTGGATGGATAAGGGGTTTCACCTTTTATATGGGGTGTAAAACACTATATGTTTCATCTATCACCCAATACCCATCTAACTCTAATTCTTAGTGTGTGTAAGAAAAATATGTGAATTATACTAACAAATAACACACAATAGATGCAATGTATTATAGTAAGGAAATCTAAATTAACAAAAATTAATTTGATAAAGTGATTCCTTAAAAACATTCCATCTCCCTCTATTCTTAAATGTCCTAGTAATTGTGCTCTCAGATCTTAATTGTGCACTAAATCACTGGGATTCCATCTAAGAAATGAGTAGCCACTAACTAGAAAGCATAAACTTATGCCTACATCTACATGATTTAATGATTCAGCCTAATGATATGATGAAATGACATGATGAATGAGTTGTTGTATACATAATGACATGAAAATGATACAAAGCAAAATTAAACTAATGAAGATGATATGGAAATGACTCTAAATGCTGAATTTAAACAAACTAAGAAACATCTAAAGGAGCCATGATTCTAATCTAATTGTTAAACTATTCTAAATGTTGTATCAAAATGCAATTAACATCCTAAATGCTAAATGAATTCCTACAGAGTAATGTTATGCAATATTTTCCTATGAAAAAGTTGTAAATGGGCCTAAATTTATAGATTTCACCAAGGCATCAGGTGAGTTGGTAGCAATGAACGATCAGGATTTGATTTGGAGAGACCAACGGTGAGGAATGAGGAAGATGGAGAAAACAAGGCAATTGTCCCCTTTAGTAAAACAATCTTGCCAAGTGTAGAAAAGAATCAATGAAAGGAAGAAGCCATGTGTTATTGAGTTGGTTAAAATTGTTGAGAGTAAATATCCATTTTAGAAGTTAAGAATAATTATTTTCATGTGACACATGGTGAGTTGGAGGATGATGTGGAAGGAGGTTACAAGAATATGGAGAAATGTGACAAAATTCAAATTAAAAAATTCAAATTTAATGAAAGAGAATTTAATCAAATAAAACAAATTAGTTAAACTTGTTTATTTTAATTAAATCATGAAGAAATTGATTTAGAAGAGAAGAATTAAGAAAATACGAACTATGCAAATAAATTTTGTAATTTATTTATATAGTAGAGGAATAAATATTTCATTAATTAAATAATCAATATTTAATTAATATTCTCTAGACCAATTTTGGATGTATAAATTTTTCCCCTCTTTGAAGTGATGTGTTTACACATTACTTCGAAGAAAAATTTACCAGCACTGCTAAAATTTTGATGATGCCCGAGATAGTGATTTTAGTAATCTAATTTATGTGTGTAAGAAAATATATGAATTATACTAAAAAATAACACACAATAGATGCAATGTATTAAGGAAATCTAAATTAACAAAACTTAATTTGATAAAGTGATTCCTTAAAAACATTTCATCTCTCTCTATTCTTAAATGTCCTAGTAATTGTACTCTCAGGTCTTAATTGTGCACTAAATCACTAGGATGCCACCTAAGAAATGAGTAGCCACTAACTAGAATGCAAAAATTTATGCCGACATCTACATGATTTAATGATTCAGCCTAATGATATGATGAATGAGTTGTTGTATACAAAATGATATGAAAATGATACAAAGCAAAATTAAACTAATGAAGATGATATAAAAATGACTCTAAATGTTGAATTTAAACAAACTAAGAAACATCTAAACAAGCCATGATTATAATCTAATTGCTAAACTATTCTAAATGCTATATCAAAATGCAATTAAGATCTCAAATGCTAAATGAATTCTTGCAAAGTAATGTTATGCAATCTTCTCCGATGAAAAAGTTGTAAATGGGCCTAAATTTATAGATTTCACCAAGGCATCAGGTGAGTTGGCAATAATGAACGATCAGGATTCGATCTGGAGAGACCAACGATGAGGAATGATGAAGATGGAGAAAACAAGGCAATTGTTCCCTTTAGTAAAAAAATCTTTCCAATTGTAGAAAATAATCAATGAAAGGAAGAAGCCATGTGTTCTTGAGTTGGTTAAAATTGTTGAGAGGAAATATCCATTTCAGAAGTTAAGAATAACTATTTTCATGTGACACATGGTGAGTTGGAGGATGAGGTGGAAGGAGGTTAGGAGAACATGGAGAAATGTGAAAAAAATTGAATTAAAAAATTCAAATTTAATGAAAGGGAATTAATCAAATAAAAAAAATAGTTAAAATAGTTTATTTTAATTAAATCATGAAGAAATTGATTTAGAAAAGAAGAATTAAGAAAATAATAACTATGCAAATAAATTTTGTAATTTATTTATATAGTAAAGGAATAGAGATTTCATTAATTAAATAATCAATATTTAATTAATATTCTTCAAACCAATTTTGGATGTATACATTTTTCCCCTCTTTGAAGTGATGCGTTTACACATTACTTCAAAGAAAAAATTACCAGCACTACTAAAATTTTGATGATGCCCGAGACAGTGATTTTAGTAATCTAATTTATGTGTGTAAGAAAATATATGAATTATACTAACAAATAACACACAATAGATGCAATGTATTATAGTAAGGAAATCTAAATTAACAAAACTTAATTCGATAAAGTGATTCCTTAAAAACATTTCATCTCCCTCTATTCTTAAATGTCCTAGTAATTGTACTCTTAGATCTTAATTGTGCACTAAATAACTAGGATGCCACCTAAGAAATGAGTAGCCACTAACTAGAATGCAGAAATTTATGCCTACATCTACATGATTTAATGATTCAGCCTAATGATATGATGAAATGACATGATGAATGAGTTGTTGTATACAAAATGATATGAAAATGATACAAAGCAGAATTAAACTAATGAAGATGATATAAAAATGACTCTAAATGCTGAATTTAAACAAACTAAGAAACATCTAAATGAGCGATGATTATAATCTAATCGCTAAACTATTCTAAATGCTATATCAAAATGCAATTAAGCTCTCAAATGCTAAATGAATTCTTGTAGAGTAATGTTATGAAATCTTCTCCTATGAAAAAGTTGTAACTGGGCCTAAATTTATATATTTCACCAAGGCATCAGGGGAGTTGGAAATAATGAATGATCAGGATTCAATCTGGAGAGACCAACGGTGAGGAATGCGGAAGATGGAGAAAACAAGGCAATTGTTCCCTTTAGTAAAACAATCTTGCCAAGTGTAGAAAATAATCAATGAAAGGAAGAAGCCATGTGTTCTTGAGTTGGTTAAAATTGTTGAGAGTAAATATCCATTTTAGAAATTAAAAATAATTATTTTCATGTGACACATGGTGAGTTGGAGGATGAGGTGGAAGGAGGTTAGCATAATATGGAGAAATGTGACAAAATTCAAATTAAAAATTTCAAATTTAATGAAAGGGAATTAATCAAATAAAACAAATTAGTTAAACTTGTTTATTTTAATTAAATCATGAAGAAAGTGATTTAGAAAAGAAGAATTAAGAAAATACAAACCATGTAAATAAATTTTGTAATTTATTTATATAGTAGAGGAATAAAGATTTCAATAATTAAATAATCGATATTTAATTAATATTCTCCAAACCAATTTTGGATGTATACACTTAGAAAATGAGAATATGATAGATTTAATGTAGTATCATAACAAATATAAAAAATATATTATTATAAATGAAGAACAAGTGAGATTTATGTGTTTACTTGATGAAATGCCTGGTAGTATCATTGAAAATACATTAATTACATTCCCACAAAATATTCCAGTAAATTGAACTAACATTGATATCATGGAACATATCACTTGGGATTTTAGCTTCAAAGAAGGATGCAACTAATTGAAAACAAAGTCTTGGATAGAATCCTAATTATTCCATGATATTCCCACCAAATTATACCATAATTGATGAAGGGAAGTGGTAAAATGAGAATCAATGAGAAGATAGATGTGATACTCTTGAGCTTGAAGACGTAAAATATATCTATTCAAACCAACAATACCATGCTTTTAAATATTTTGATAATGAAAATTTTATCAAGAGTTACAAGTTATATGAGACAATTCACCTTAGGGAAGCTTTTAAGATGTCAAAACTACTTCCAAACTTTAGATTTTTTAACTTCTAGGTTATCTATTAAAAAAAAATTATAACTAGTTTGCATTGTGTAGATCCCATAACCTTTCACACCCCATCCAATAAAATTTGTATTTGTATTTAAAGAGACCTAGGAAGCTAAAATAGGAGCTTGTCGATCAAATAAATGAGGCAATTTTTGACATAGAAAATTATTTTAGGTTTCCATCTCCACACCTTACACCATCATGTATGACAACTACTAAAAATTAGAAACATAACTCCAACCATCTTCAACATATTTATATTTTAATTCTAGAATATTAGGAAAATTCACACAAAGAGGTCTATGTTGGTCTCAACCATCATCCTAAAAAATAGCATGATAACTCTTCCCCACAATCCAAAAATGACCAAATTTAATTAAATAACTACCCAAATTCAACATTATCAAAAATTAAGATCCCTTACTAAGAGCGAAAATCTTAGGGATAAAATAATCATTATCCAAATTCAAATACTCAAGTTAAATAATTCTTCCTCACATAACATGTTCCTCCACATGCCATCTCCAACATAATTTAGTAATAAGAGCTACATTATTATGAAGAGAAGATAGTGCATACCTAAAGAACCTCTATCTTTAGGTTGATGTATTTTATCCTAGTTAACCAAATTCCATTGCTTCTTCTCTAAATCTCCTTCCCAAAGAAACTATCTCATTTTATGGTCCAAAACATGAAGGATGCATTTTGGAGCTGCAAGAGCCATATGTAAAAATATGAATAGGGAGAGATTGAATCACAACTTTAAGGAATATATGAATAAACATAGAGATATATATAATTCCAATGATTGATATGACATTGAACATAATTCATCATAACATTATGGTCCTTTTTCCTTATGCAATTAGGAGAGATAGGAATAACCAAATACTTAAAGGGTGTAGAAGAAATCTTGAAATGAATAACACTAGCAATTTGATCTTGAAAATGGGTACTATTACACATTAAAAGTATCTTGTAATATTTTTCTCAAATTAATAATTATTACTTTTAAAATTGTGTATCCCCCATTTTCTTATAGATGATAATGCATTGATTTTTTAAATGAGTTTAACATTTAATTTTTAAATAAACCACCCTTTCCCTTCTTTCATGCGATGAAATAAATCACAAGTAGAACCTCTCCACACTAAAATCTACTAATTCCAACACTAATTATATCACATATTATAATGAGAAAAGGAAAATAAATACTTTTATAGTTAATGACTATGATTTATTGGTGAGAAATATGATTTAAAGAAAAGGTTTTTATGTTCATGAGTCTCTATATATGTATGTATGCATTTAACATAAACGTTTATATATTATATTGATATGAAATATTATAATAATATGAAGTTATTTTAATTTTTGTAAGATTATTGTTTGTTTTATTTTTACTTAAAGAATTTTTAACTTTTGAAGGTAATTTATATATATATTTTTTAACTTTTATTTTTTACTTTATTTTATATTTTATTTATGAGTTATTTTATTATTAAATGATATCACTAATATTATAGTATACTTTTGACTAAAAGTAAAAATCAACTTTTTAGAGGGTCCTAGAATCCATTACAATAAACCAAAACTCTTAGCATGGAGAAATAAAAATGGTCCAAATAAAATGAGTTCCATAAGAGATGGAACATATTTAAACAAGACAAAGACTATACAACAATAGCCCAAATTTCTAAATAAATAATTAAAACTATCCCTCGAGACAATTCCACACCCTTCACCTTTTTGTGTGTGAGAGAGATGAACTTGGGAAGACATTTCTTCCTCTTTTAAGAAATAGTCCATGAAACTTAGTTTTGGGGTTCCTCATATAGAGGAGAAGAGGGGTAATAAACCACCACTATTGACTTGGCCATGGCTATCAAGTGTAGAGAAGAACAACCAAATAGAGAAACTAAATGTCAAGGATTCTTAGCAGGATCACATAGGAGTTGTGCTAGAATTGAGGGAGACTTAGGAGAAACCAAATTGGATAACAAAGAAAACATTATTGCAACAAAAGAATTCTCACCATTAGGAGCCATAGGCATCAGAGTATCCAAATCAAACCTAAAAGGAGTAGTTTTAGGAGACAAATTCATCAAAATATTATTAGAGTGAACCCAACTCTAAATGGGAACTCTCAAAAAAAATTGATTGGTGGTGAGGGAGAGCATTTTTCCACCACATAAGAGAGATCAACTTATAATGTATATGTACAACTTTCATAAATCATACATATTTATTTAAGTTATAAATTTATAAATAATAAATTTTAAAAATAAATCGTAAATAAAAATTACCTTTTAATCATAAGGTAAATATATTGATATGAGAATTATTACATAATTGTTTTTTATTTATAATATTTAGTAAATAAATATTTTATTTTAAGAAAAATCTCTAAACTTATCAATCATTCAAAGTAAGTTCATAACACATTTAATGGAAAATGTAATATATGTTAAACAAATATAGAATATTATAATTACTCTCAATAATATCACCAATTGAGATGGTAATAGGTCATATTTTCAAAAATCATGTAATATCAATAAAATGGCTTTCTTCAAAGAAATAAATAATGCATGATCGTCACCTCTTCACTCAAATTATTCCAAAATCTGCACCATTTCCTCAACACCTCTATCTTTGAGAAAATTTAAAGTTGATGCACATAACAAATCAATGAACCTTTCATTTCAACAAAATTCGTAGCCTTACCAATTTTTGTGAAGTCCATATTCCATATCTTCACATCATCTTCTGATATGCAGTTGGATTTTGCATGAGCGTGACATATTTAAAATATATAATTTTTATAGACAATTAAATTAATTTAATAAAATTAATAAAAGAATACATTATATTTATTAAAAATATTGATAATTCAAACTGAACTCATTTGAGCTACTAAAATTAGAAAATAGTCAACTCAATCCAATTTTAAAAAAGCAAGAATTCTAAATTCAAAAAAATCAAAGTCTAGTTTTACTATTTAAAATGAAAAATAAACTATATACATGATATTTTTGCTTGATGATTAGTTAATTCCCTAAACAATATTTATCTTCAAGTAATTTGGCTACAATGCAGGAATGGAGGCTTCTAGTGAAAGACATGCAAGTTCTCTCTCAAGAGTTGGGAAAAGTCAGAGTTATCAAGTATTCTATCGAAATTAGAAGACAAAGATGTGGATGATATCAGTAAAATTAAAACTCTAACTTAATTATGTGAAAGTTTGACCATGGCATGCGAATAAATTTTTGTTGATTTTTTATACCCATTTTAGTCATGTTTTTGAAGCACGGAAATCCTGATGTAAAGCTATTAGCAACATAGAGTTTAGCTTACCATAGATTTGTAATATTTTCCCATGGTAGTGTGCTAGTGTTATTCTTGAAGGTGTGGTTTCACTTATGTGTGAGCACTTGCTTACCATATATTACATAGATTTAGTAGAGGAGGTATGTTTATGCTTTTTAAATTGATAGTTCAATAACAATTTTAGATTTTAGCTATTTTAAATGTGATGTTATTTATCTTCTTTATTCAATTACTATCATAGAACAATTTGGCTTCAAAACATTATAAATTTGGGTTGCTCATCTATTAATAATTGTAATTATTCTTTGAAATTGTTTTGTAACTTTTTTGTTGCCGATTATTCATGATTATTTATTATTTTAATAAGATTTAATGTTTAATACTTTTTCTATACAAGAATCAAATCCCTTTCAACATTCCTATTGAAACTACTGCCATATATTTATGTACAATGCAGTTTGAGGATTTTCAAAATTGAGATACATATGTTGTATTATAATAGTTTCTTCCATTGCACTACAGTCTGTACATGTTTTGGAAAAGATCTCTCACAGACGTGCATCTTCTTGCCTTCGTGATGGTGTTTTTATGGAAGTACATATGCATATTTATTTTTTTCTAGTGCAATTAAGGTAGTATTTTAATGTGAGGCCTCTTAGTACATTTCTCTTAATTTTTAATTACAATGGTGTGGCTAACAAATTTAAAATTTTACAGAGACTTACATTGTCAAATTTGGAAATTATTAGCTTACAACTTTCACCATCTAACATTGATTTGGCTATGAAAGAAATTTCAAAATTGTTTGGTCTTTTATCAAATTCTAATGTTAAGATACCTTGTAAATTATGATTCTCCACATATAGATAGTTTATCTTTAGATTGAGATTATACATTATGGTCGTGAACTCTAGGATCTTAAGATGTAGTTGTTTTATCTCGAGATTCTTATTTCTTGCAGTGTTATGAGTCAATGTGGTCTTGTTATCTTAGTTCAAGATATTGTTATTTAACTACTCGTTTAGTATTCTATTAATAATGGGGTTAGTGTCAGATAAAATTGTTCTAGCTTTTAGATGGTAGAACATGTGCATGTGTTTGTTTATGTCAAATAACAGGAGCTACTACCACTTCTTGAGAGAATTTAGAAAATATTTTTACCTATGGTCTAGTAGCCAAAGCTATAAGTTTGATATATGTCACTAACTCAACCATTGGCCACACATCATTTAGTTCATCAAGATTCATGGTATTTTTATGGTTGAGCTTAAACATCACACACTAAGTGTTGATTATTTAGGTGGTTGTCTTTCTTAACTCAACCCTTTTTCTAGTTGAGTTACTTTCCCAACTATTAAATTTTTTTGGTAATGTTAGTTGATTCTAGCCATTGTACAGTAGTTTGGGAGAGTAGGCTATGCTTTTTTCACCATCTATTGGCACTACATTTAGTGGTTATAGTTAATGATGAGGGTGCAGC
This sequence comes from Sequoia sempervirens, assembly GCA_007258455.2. NCBI lineage: Eukaryota > Viridiplantae > Streptophyta > Pinopsida > Cupressales > Cupressaceae > Sequoia > Sequoia sempervirens. Next base: position 19,470 of record VDFB02161117.1, on the reverse strand, counting down.
CCGAGACTTAGAAAATAACACACAAACAAGAGAATAATTTTATTATTCAGAAAATGGAGCTTCTTACATGCAGCGGATCTCAAATCCCAAAGTTCTACAACACATGCAAGTTACAGAAAGCTACAAAATCACCCTTTCGCAATATGTGAGCTTGTCCCCAAAAAGTTACCCAAAAATTAGAAACCCACCCATAAATAGAGCTCCTCTTTAGTTTTGGAGCCAAAACAACATTCAAATTTGAGTTTAGGCAGTTTGGCACTGAAAAATTACAACTTGAAGTTCAAATTTCAAAAAGAACATTTGCAATTGTATCTTCTAGAAAGTGCGCCAACTTCCCGGGGCCATAACTTTTGATCTAGGACTCCGATTTGTGAACCGTTTGAGCTGTTGGAAAGGTCTCAAAGTCAATAACGTGCTCAAAAATCACTACATTGATTTCAGAAAGTTTCGGGGCTGTTCCAGGAACTCTAAGTGCCTCAAATCTAACTCGGAAGATTTTTAGGTGCAAATCTGGGAAACTAAAACTGCAATATTTTTCAACCCAAGAATAGAAAATAAAACCATAAATTGGGAATTTCATTATGATGAAAAGGGTATCCAAAAAATGTAAAAACATCTAAAACTGAGAAACTTGAAATTTAACTATTTT
>VDFB02161117.1:0-13798 GCA_007258455.2 Sequoia sempervirens | reverse complement strand
TCAATAACGCATTCAAAATCTACTACACCAATTTCAGAAAGTTTCAAGGCCGTTCTAGGAACTCTAAGTGCCTCAAATCTAACTCAGAAGATTTTCAGGTGCAAATCTGGGAAACTAAAACTGCAATATCTTTCAACCCGGGAATAGAAAATAAAAACCGTAAATTGGGAATTTCATTATGACAAAAAGGGTATCCAAAAATGTAAAAACATCTAAAAACCGAGAAACTTGAAATTTAACTATTTATGGGTGTTGCAAGATTGCCCTTACACCGCTGGATGCTCCTGCATCAGTTAATGTTGTGAGGAATGGTCTTTACAATGTCAATATATATGTAATATGTGAATGTGCGAAGAGTAGTTTTAGATCATTTTAAATATATATATATTTCTATTTTTTTAATTTTATTTAATATATTTTATTTTTTATTTTATTTCTTTACATGCAAATTTAAATATTTACTTGTAATTTTTAAAAAATTGAAAATATTTAAATATTATTGAGATTTAATAAATAAATAAATTTTATTTTAATGCAAAAACATTTTATTTTTTTTGGGTGGTAGGAAGGGTGCCACTCCATCTCCTGAATGCTTGCATGGAGTGGTCGGGTGGTTTTTTGGGGTTTGAGAATGAGTTGGCGCCATAGTTCATGTGGCTTTGGGAATTCTCTAGACTAGTCAATAATAATGATTGCTCACTGACATGGTGTGTTGTGCATTGTCCTTCTCTAGATGTTTTCCAGCCTATACACGTTTATTTCCTAGCATGAAATGATGGCTTTCATTGTAGTTGGTGGTGGTTATATTCCCTAAGTAGAGTGGAGGTTTTTTCATTTGAATTCTATATGCTTTGTATCCTGTTTGGTCATGAGTAGGTTTATTTTTCTATTTTTAGCGAAGGAGTTGGAGATGGGTGGTATGGTCACTCCAGTGCAGTTGGAGAGCTCAAAGTGGCAAATGGCCTTCGAAGGATAGGTAACCTCCCTTCGGTTGCAACGAATCATTAGGCATTGAAATTATCTGGTCTTCGTCTTGATTAAATGCATTGCCAGGAAAGGTTTTATGGAAAACGTAGAAGGCTATTGTCTAGATTCTGATATTTCTTCCTATGTCTTGGATGGATTACTAGACATTGGTGTATCTAAAGTAGAATTAAGGGTGATTATGAGGAGGATTTTTGAAAGGACATGTTGGTGGGCCTAGACAGAGCTTTGGCTTTCACTTCTTTGGGAAAAGGCATACCCCGCTCTCGTGATTTGGCTATTTTGAACGACCCAAAGGCACTGGTGAGGTTCTTTTTGTTTCTCTTGGTTGACAATGGCCTGGAATTAGTGGAGCATAGGCATCTAGCGGTTTCTAGGGCTAAATTTCTCAGGAAGAAATTTTGCTTTGGTTCCAGTTGCAGACTTGATCTGGAAATAAGAGTTTCATGTGTTTGCTCAGCAAAATGTGTGGTAACTTGGGTTTGGGAGGTTGGTGGGGTCTATGTCATAGTATAGAATGTGTATCTAGTTGTTTGTTAAATCTTTGCTCTCTCTGTGGTAAGGGTTTATGTAAATTTTGTTGATAGTTTTTTGTCTTTGGTAGCATGTTAAAATCGGTGGGTAGTTTGGATTTTTGTCTTGGTCATGTCTATGGGTAGTACTATGGAAATCTCAGATCAAGAATGTAATGGGTTGTAGTAAGTTCTTGTTGGTTGCCCAGGATGGGCTCAAACTTTGTATCTCTGAATTTTGAAATCAATATAATCTATCTCTCTTACTTATCATATATATATATATATATGAATTTGATAAGTAAGAGATGGATTATATTGATTTCAAAATTTAGATATATATATAATAAATAAATATATAAAATATTTTAAAAAATGTTTATATTAAGTAAATTAAAATATTTAAATTTTCATATCTTTAATATAAATCAATGTTTAAATTTTGATAGAAATAATTTTTATTTATTATTTTTTAAGTTGATTATTGATAAACAACAAATGTTAAAATTCTTAAAATAAAATTTTTCATCTTATGTATAAGATTTGAGGTAAATCTTTAAATTTTAAACTTTTTGATTAGGAAAGAATATGTGTTTTTTGAATAAAATGCAAGTTTATTTTTTTTAATAAAATTTCATATTTTAGCAATTGAATGTATTTAATTTTTATAAAATTGTATATTTTAATAATTGAATACATTCAAAATATTTGAAATATATTATGATAAAATGATATTATATTTAAAAAAATTACATAACAAATAATTCATGTTCTTTAAAATTTATTTAATTGAATAATTTTTTACCTTTTAATGATGTTTATCATATACTAAAGACTTTTTTATGTGTGCATCTGGTAAAAACATTTCACATGAGTGGTGGCACTGGCACGACATGCCCTCTGATACCAAAGGTTTGAGGGGAGTGTAGACCTCATGACCTCTTGCCTGTAACAAGATGCTTTAGCCAATCGAGCTAGGCCCCCCACCCCATATTATTTATTTAGGTTGATTAAATAAAATGTAAACATGACAATTTTCTTAATAGTATTTAAATTAATTAAATGGAATACACATAACATTTTTAAATGTTATTTGGGTTCATTGAAAATTTTATTTTAATGTAAAAATATAAAAAATATTTAATTTAAAATTTAAAAATATTAAAATCTTCTAATTTTTTTTCTATTATTTTAAATTGAATATTGAAATGTTGGATATCATTAATATAAATTAATGTTATACATTTTGATAAAAAAAAAATATTTTAATTTATAAAATTTTAATTTGAATAATAAGAAATGAAGAATTTGATGACGAAAATGTTAACTTTTTAAAATAAAACTTAAATTTTATGTATGTGATTCTAGGAAAATATTTAAATTCTAAAACTTTTAATCTAAGATGCAGGGTTCATACTTGCAGGCCCTGAACCCGATTCAGGTGAGCACCCAATTCAGGTTCATCTGCAGGTACGTGTTGGGTGTGCACAGGGTGTGTGCCCAGCATTGTGGGTTCACCAGGGTGCACACACCCATGAACCCGTGTGAACCCACAGTGCTAGGCACGCACCCTGTGCGCACCCAACACAAAATCGAGTGAACCCATGGGCCAAGTCAAAAAAAGTGGGCCCAAACTTGATTAAAAAACTTTTTTTTAATGTTTTTTCCTCCTAACCCTAAAATGGCATTGATCATTTCATAATATGATACTTGATCATTGATCATTTCATAGTGATGATTCCCATTGTGATAATCCAATGTGTAATGCAGATGCAAATCTGGGAATCAATACTAAGCCATTCCAACTTTCAAATATGATTGATACACAATAAGATAACTAGTCAAATTAATATCAGACCTGTTCATACTTAGAATAACCAACAAAGAGCAGATCACAGTATTCCAAAACTATGCTAGACCACAATGATACAAACTAAGCTTATATTTGCAGCAAAGACATTACATACAACGCTTAGAATTGATAACAACCTCAAAAATTTGCAATAGATAACAATGTGATAGATAATCAACATTACAACATTACTCTCCACTCCATAGACTTGACGTGATAGTACTAACAATAAATTTGATAACCCAAATCTAAAACATACTACTCAATATTAGACTGAGTCTACCAAGCATATTCAGAAATACATATTCAGACTTATTGCAAGAACTTCGTATGTTTTGTTTAGAGCCGATGTATGAAGTTAATCCTCAAAAAATTAACAACAAATAGAAGAAAGTCTACTCAATCTGAGACAAGGTTATAATCTTTTACAACTTCTCATAGTTTGTTTGTAGCAGCAAATACATTGATTTAGAATGAACAACAGTTATAAGTAATACAATGAGTTTATAAATATCTCAGACCTAGGAATGTGTTTGCCAGGGTAAATGTATGATGAATCTTGCTCGATCAATGATCAATGATCGCAAATATTTATCTTTGTCATTTGGCATTGGTCAATGATCAAGTATCATACTATGAAATGATTTAGTTTTACAATTCTATATATTTCTCTTATTTTTTTGTATATATATATACATACACACACATGTACCCAAACCCCTAAAAAAAAAATTCACGTACCCACGTACCGGGTTCTTGTACCCGCACCCGTCCCCGAAACCTAACCAGTAACTTAGCTTTTAATCTTAAAGAATACTAAACTTTTGGATAAAAATATAAATTTATTTTTATAAATTAATAATTGAGTGTATTGAAAATATTATAACTATAATTTTAAAAATTTCTTTTAAATATATGATGGAAAAAATTATATTAGATATAAAATAATATATAACAAATAGTTATTTTTTGTATTTTAATTTTTTTAAACATATTTTAATAATTTTGGCATTTTTTAAAATTAATATTTGATTTTAAAATATTGAAATTATATCAATAAAATAATTTTAATTTATTATAATTTTTTTATTTTAAAATATTCTAAATTTTTAATAAGATTAATTATATTTATATTCTCTTTATCAATTAAAATATTCTTCTATAAATTTATACTTTACCAATATAAATATAAATATTTTAAATATAAAAAAGACTAAACTAGCATAGATATCTTAAATAAATTTATCTAAAGAGATAGCAATCTTAAATTATTATATTTATTTAAATGTTTACTTTATTTTTATTTGAAGAGCTACATTTACTTCAAAGTTATTTTACTTTATTTACATTTTTTCTCTTGTTGCAACAATAATTACACTTGAGATAATAAATATAAAAATAAAATCAAAGCTTCACAATATTTATGATCTTACAGTACATGTTAGATAATAACTACATATAAAAAAATCCCATTCATGATTTATCTTAATAATTAGAAAAATAAAATCAAAGCTTCACAATATTTATGATCTTAGAGTACATGTTAGGTAATAATGTATATAAAATAATTTTGTTCAAGATTTATCTTAATAAAAACTTGATTTTAATGATGATAGCCATATGTTAAAGATTTTTATCTAATTCTAAAACACACCCATACACATTCAGTTTTCTTAATGTTATTTAAAATTAAATAAAGTGCATGCACTCAATATAACTAATTTAAATTGAGTTCATGATAGTTGGATATGATAATATTTGATGTGGCAATGATTCCACTTAATAATTTGGATATGTTCTTTTCTCAAATTTTGTTGAAATTATAATTATCTTAGGATTGATTCCACAACTATGGATCAATTATATGCCATGAGGATCTCACTTCTTGCAATTTGATTCACTAAATTCTCTACTCCTTATTTATTATTAAGGATTGGAAATATTTAAAAATAACTTTAGGGAGATTGCTTGATCATAAGGTTCAAGTTCTCCTAAGTGACCAATCTTAATTAAATTGACATATATTCATAGCAAATGTCGATAGATAATAGGAAAGGGATTCAAATTTTGATTATGAATGCCCCACAAGGACAACATAATGGATAAAATTAGAGTCCCCAATCTAAAAGGGTGTCTCTATAAGCATGATAGGTTAATATGAGTGAATATGGGGGAATAATGATGTCTTACAATATAATAGGATGACATGGCACTAGACACACAATATGGCTATATAAGTTATAAATAATAGGCATGCAAACATAAGAGTAATATATGAGTGAGGTAAATTGATAAGACTCATAACTAAAATATAGTGGTATAGCATGGAAATATGATCCAAGCATGGTAAAAATCCATAACTAAAAGCATCAAGTAATAAAAGTACAATATGGTATTACAAGGGATGAGATCATAGGTATACGCATAAAAGAATAAGAAAAATATCATGATAAAATCAAGCATGGATGCATAACAATTAGAAAATTAGGAAATAAGGAAATAAGGAAACATATAAAAAAAATGTGGCAAAGATGAAAAAATTAGAATAAGGTGTGAAAAGGTAATAAAAAACAACATAAAAAATTAGAAAAAAGTCAAGTAAAAAGAAAAGTGTTGTGCGTACATTTGACTTAGTCAACCTAAATAACATAAAGAAAATTCTAGCATATGAATAACTGTTGGCATTGGAATTGTTTTTAATTAATTTCAAAGGTGTTTCGTTGATGTTTGGTAGCAAACGTGATTATAGTCAAAGGTATTGCTTGGTGGTGTTGATACAAAAGAGTTGTTGCTTCAAAATAGAAGGGTTTTGAAGGCACTATATGGCTTTTCATGATGTTTGGTGATTAATCAAAGTGATTGTTACAAAGGTGTAATGGTGCTTCACTTAAGGATCTAAATCCCAATGTTTTAAAACCCTAAATGAGGTTTTTCTTACATGCAAAGGTAAAAAGTTATTTTTTGTTATATTTGGTCGGTAACTTAGTATCACTGGTTAGGTGTCATTTAAAGTGACCACTTAAAGGGTATTACCCACGTATGGAAACTGACCCCTACCCTTAGCACAACCGAATGAATAGGTTATGAACCTTCCTTACACTACTCAAAAGTAAATCAATGGTCTCTATTTAATACCTTCATTGGTGGGAACATAAGATTTAAGGCTTGCATTTAAATCTTGGCAATGATTGTTTCCAAAGGTATGAACTTTGACACTCATTTGGATGTCATCGGGCTTTTCAGTTATGCACAATATGGTTAACTATGTTTTAGAGTATAATGCATAAATGGTGACTAAAATGACAATGAGAATGTTTTTTTGGTGTGTTGTGCACTATGAGGAAGTAACTACATCATGTTTTGTGATTAGATAATGAAAAGGAGAGGTTTGAGTAATAGATTATGAGAACTATCTTGTGGTACCCATGAAATGTCTCTCTTTGCACAGACTAGTGTGACTATAGTGAGATTAGAAGCTTATGAAGTTTGATCATATATTTATGAATAGTTAATGAGAGGTTTATACTATGACTATATCTATGAGATATGAAGCTCTGCTAATGCATTGCTGGTGAGTTAGTCATTTGTGTTACAAGAAGTGTCTTTTTTTAACTATATTGGAATAGCAATGCTTAAGTTTTTTTTGCTAGTGCATTTGAATTGAAAAGTGAGTTTGAAGAAAGGTAATAGAAGACATTAATGGTGTGTGATAGTGAAGTTCAATCAATGGAAAAGGAGTAACACTATATGGAATTTTGAATGCTTTTATCTATATTTGCTTTGCATTAAAAAGTGTGCTATGGTAGATTGATCAAAGTTTGATACATAGAGAATTAATTTGATTTTATTACTCTGAATATGCATATAGTTATATGTCTTGAGTTATTATCATAATAGGGTGATGATGTTGTAGAAGTATTTCATTATCATTCATATTTTCATTCAGGACAGTATGGTGAATTTGTATGACAATGTTCTAAGTATGTAAAGGATAGTTTGGTACAGTGCAGTGAAATTTATTGAGTTCAAAGAGATTTGTTGATGCAAAGATAGTATAGTGAATTGTATTGTAATAGGGTAACCCCCTGAAATAGTGTTTCTTCTTTCATTGGAGATTGGTCGTTAAGACCATGATTGTATTTTCCAATGAGGTATACTTGTAACTAGTGAGGTTCCTTTTCCAGTGAGGCATACATGTAACCAGTGAGGTTCCTTTGCTAGTGAGGCATATTGTGTAGCTAGTGAGGCTCTATAATTAGTGGGATTTTATTAAGCTAGTGAGGCAATTTTTTCCTAAGTTATTTTTTATCCCTATGAGGGTTTTCCACTCATAAATCATTGTGTTATGGTTTCTCATTATTTATGTTCTACTTGGTCTGCATGTTCAAACATTCAATCTTGTGTATCTTTTAGCATTTGAGTTTCTATAGTGTCTTCAACTTTTATGATCTACTTATGTTGTTTATGGTCAATCAATCATGATAGCTTTACATCCATGATGTAACACATGATAATTGAACTATTTTGAAACTTGCATTTTATATGTTCAAAGTTGGGTAAGATTAATTCAAGGTCATTTTAAATTGGTATACCATTGATTCACCCTCCCTCTCAATGGTATTGTACTCCAACAAGTGGTATCAGGGCTAGACCCTTGAAAAAAATTTAACCAACTTAAGGGTTCCTAGTAGTGGAGTATGATGGGAAAGAGGTATAGAAATAAAGTTTCTAAAAAGGAGAAAGGTTTGCATCAAAAGAAAGAGGAGTCTATTACAAAGGTTAATGATGTTTCTAACCTTCTTGGCTCTAAATAATTTCAAGAAAGAATAAATGATGAATATTAGTTCATAGAGATTGCAAATGAATACCAAAATGATCAAGAAACTGATGAAGAAGGAGTTATTGATCTTGAAGGAGAACTTGTTGCTTCCCTATTTGAAGTTAAAAAAATTAGATGTGAGAGAATCACAAACTCCAAGTAATACTTCAAGAAAGTATTAAGGTTAATAACTTCTTAGTACAAAATCATAATGAATCTAAAAAGATTGTTGAATTCCTTAAAGTTCAAGTTGTGGAAAGAAAAAGGGTTGAAGAAGAAATGGAAAACAAATTTAAAGATAAGGAAGAGATGTGTAAGAATCTAGAGAGTGAGATTGCCTCATTGAAAAAGTGTGTAGAGGAAATTCTCCATTAAAAGAACACATTGTAAAAGATGAGTTGATTGTCAATTTGAAATTAGGGATTGAAGAAAACAAGAGGATAATAAATATGACAAGGTCTGATTTGGAAGTCAAAACAGTTGAATGCCAAAAGCTTGAAGGAGAAATAGTTTCTATAAGGAAAGATCTTGAGAATGTTAGGAAGTAGTCAGAAAAGAATCTAAAATTTGATGAGAGTACCAGCAAGTTGAATGAGATGTTAAGTAAGCATAAAAATTACAAGGACTCTACTAGTTTGGGCTATGAAGAAGGAAAAAATTCTGAGGTTAGAAAAACTCCAAGAAAGAAGATAAATCTAAGCTATCACACTGTTGAGGTAGATTGAAGAAAAGAAGAAATTAGAAATTAGGACTACTGATAGTAGATAGTTCAAGGACATCAACAGAGGAAGAAGTGGGGCCAATTGGTTCACAGGATCTCCACTTACTTGGCAAGATCAATCAATCAAGTGCAATTATTGATGTTTCCATGATGATTATGGACATAAAGCAATTGATTGTAGTAAAAGGAGTCAAACTACATTTTATAGAAATATGAATGAAGTTTGTTATAAATGTACCAACCTTGAACATATAGCACAATTTTGTAGTAATTTAGTGAGTACACCTAATCATGATAAGAGGTCAAACATTTCAAACAAGAAAAAAGAAGAGTCTGAAAAAGCTTGGAAAAGGAAAGAGCCTGAGAAGGTTTGAAGGAGGAAACATCCCAAGAAACACAAGCACTATAAAGGTTTCGAGAGCAAAACTAGAGAAAGAAAAGATAGAGTCTAAAATTGTGCATACTGCACAAGAAACATCCATGAGTGCATAAAGGGGAGTATAAGGTTAGGGGGAGTTGATTTGTGATATATCATTCAAACCCCTTTGATAACAACAAAGAAGTTGTTAATAGTTCAATTAGAAGATCAAATTGGTCACGTTTTTTTGTTATCAAGGAGAAAGTGTGAAATAATGTACGTGTGAATAACATACATTGTAATATTGATACTATCACAATATTTTCAAATAGGCCATTGTTGAATCATAAGACAGTTCTTGAATATTACTATAGTGGTGAGCAAAGTTATTAGCAATGTTTAGTAACATAAATACCATTAATAGCTTGGCTTCCTTGATACCCTTCCATTTAGGAGACATACATTTTTTCTAGTCAAGAATTTAAAATCATGAGGTTTCCTATAAGAATTGAAATACCAAACCCTTGTATGTGTAGAGATAAGGTTACTTGAAGCATGTGATTTACTATGATATCATTATCAGGACAGTGAGAGGACAATGATAATTATGCATTTACAATGATGTCAGAGGATAGTGATAATGATGCATTTATCAATGATGACTAGGACCATGTAATTTCATTTATAGTACAGTGTGCATTATTGTGATATCATTTCAGTGAGCATTTATAAGTGATTAATTTTATCATTTCATTGCATTCACAATGATCTTTACAGTAGCTTTTCTCATGTATAGTGATTTTGAAGTGATCAATGCATTTAGTGCATTAATCAGTATGGTATATAAGATTTTAGTTCAAGGTATTTACAATTTCGTATGTGGTTTTAGTTCAGGGTATTTACAATTTCAGTGGACATTTCTAGGTTCTTTTTGATAGTTGTTCCCTTGATGATTTCATTTTTTCTTTGAAATTGGCAGTGCATATTTACTTTGATAGTGGTTAATGTTTTCTCCATGTCAATGTTGTTTCAAGTGTATTTTTAGGTTTATCTTCAGTCTATGGGAGTCCATGGTGACAATGCTTTGATTGGAATGATAATGTGTGATTCTTAGTCCTAGTGAAGGTTTGATGATGATTTCATCTTGAGGGTGTTGTAGATGTTGATTCGAAGAAAAGGTTTGTACACTGGATGAAAGTAGACTAGAGTCTTGGATGCTTAAATATTATATCTATCATAGATGATAGATGGTTGGTTCTTGTTTAGTGGCCATCATACTTGTTTCTAGTGTAGTATGTTAGAAGCAATGATATTTATGCTTGTAGTGATATGATAGTGAACATGGAATAGTGATAAGTTCAAGAATAGAATGAATACAAGGTAACTCTTTAAGTGAGGATATCAATGGTGGCCATGTCAAGCATTGTTACACAAAGATAGTAGGGTATACAATCTTAAGGAAGATGTTAAGTCTTTGTGAGGAATGAAGAGAAGTTTATATCATGTATAATGCATGGTAGTGAATGAAGGAAAACATTTTTAACAAGTGTTCTAGATAGTGATGTGAATTATCTTGACAGAGCAAGGGAAAAGTAGTATGCATTCCTAACCATGGAAAAGGTACCCTCATATCAATAAAGGTCCTCATGAAAGTCTGTATTTTAGGATAGAGAGTAAGCATTCATGCATAGTAGTGTTGAAAACAAATCTAATGAAATCTTGGTTGATCAAGTTATTTGTGGCAGTGTTTTCATCTATGCTCTTTAGGCTCTATAGTGTAACATCCTTTGTGATGAATATCATTGGTGTGTGATAGTAGCTTTGTAGACAATGAACTATAATTCTTTATACCTTTCTTACTAGTAGTTTGAGTGCTTGATGACGCCAGTATTTTCTATATCATAATGCTCTAACAATCTTGTAGTTACTTTCTCAGTTGAGAGATTTAATGGAAGTAATTACAAATCTAGATGCAAATGATTCTGATGATCATGTTGTGTTATAATTATAATATTCACCTTCTCATCTGGAGGGGTATGGAGTCAAGGGTACAGTAGTCTTGAGATAGTGTTTTTGGGCAAGTAGTAAGCTTGGTGCATCTAGACCAACTTGATAAGGTTGTGTATGATAATAGGTTATAGTGTGATGAAAAGGGAGACTCTCCCTTTCAAACCTGATTACAAAACCACACTAAACACAATGCAATAAGGCTGAAAATACATAAAAAGTACAAAAAATGAAAGAGAAATATGCTACTTTATTTCATTTAAATATGTAAATGGTTTACATCAAAATGTAGATCATGGGCTCCTCTTCAATCCTACATGCAACACCTGCAACAAATATGTCTTCAATAATCTAGCAACATCTGGGTATGCAAACTTCACTTCTCCAAGCTCCCCTCTCCAAATGAAAAGGCATCAATAAATAGAGAAAGTACATGGAGAAAACAATTCATGGTTTCACAAAACAACCTTCTAGAACCATCTTGAAAATCCCATGCCCAACTTGGGGAGCTACAAAATCTGCAAATAGAAATAGAATCCAATGCATTCCATCCTTCACATGGGTGCCTAAACCTTGTCCAATCAGATTTGGGTGGTTATGACATCTTACAGCCTCTTACAGATTCCTTATAGCTTGTTGGTTACAACTTTGCATGCAAAGATGTGAAATATTCTTTGCAGCCCACCTTATGAAAATTTATGACAAATATACATGCAAAACATGCCAAAATCATTAAAACACAAAGAAAAAAATTCCTCATCCTAAAGTGGACACCCAAATGGAATATTCCTATACTAGATGCTTTTATGCTTAACTGAGACCTATTACCCATCAATTTTACAATTACATTTTCACACCAAGGGAGTTTTCATTGTTGCAAATTAAAATATTATTCTCCTAAACCCTAAGCCCTTATTGAAAATGAACAAAATAAAATAACAATATTTCTGGTGATGTGAGATTGCTAGTACCCATAGATGCTCCTACATCATAATGCTTTTTACATTTTTTCTCTGAATTATAGTCTAGGATACAATGCACTTTGGAAGACTAAACTCTCAAGCTGCTTGATGATAATAATTAGTGAATTTCTTAAACAAGATTTGGTTTTTCCATTGATAATTTTTTTCTTTAAAGGACTACACCATCTTTGTTGCCTATATATTTAGTGGTGGTCTATGGTTTTTGTTTGATAATGCTCCAAGAGTTTCATATACTTGGGCTATAGCCTATAAAAGACCATGACATGTAATGAGTTATGGTTTGCAGTCACTGTGCTATAACAGTTATGATGATAGTGACTTTAGAAGGCATTTTTTTCATAGTGTTGCTGCATGAAATGTCAAAGTTTTTGGCTACCTTGATTTAAGTTTTGGTAGTGTTTGGTTTTTGGATATCTTTCTTTTAATAGTGCACAACCTATAATTCAACATATGTGGTACAGTGGTCTTTAGTGCAGGATAGTTGCTAAGAATAGTGGATATTTTCTCTATGACCAAGCAAAAGTGTAGTGAATTCTATGGCAATGCTAGGGTGCAGTGCAAAGTGAACAATAAGTTATAATTGTGTTGCTACAAAATTGAATACTATCTCTTAAAATTTCTCTTCTTGACAATGGAGCAAGTTTTTGTCTTATAGTTCTATGTCTTGATGCATTTATGCTTGGGATTATGTATCTATGCTAGTGGCTATGTACTCTTGTTGATGATAATGGCTCTTCATTGGAATAATGGTTCTACAGTGAGATGTTAATGTTGTTAAAAAGATGTTTTTTGGTGCTTTCAATGAGACAATCATTCTTATGCTTGGGGCAGTTATTGTTTTGTCATTGTACATGTCATTGCTTTATCTTCATTGGGGGAGTGATTTCTTGATGATACTAGTTTCTTTTTCATTACTGTCAAAGGGGGAGAAGAGAAATCAAAGACAAGGTGGATTGTGGATCAACATCAATACCAAAGGGGGAGTTTGTTGGTAATGGCATTTTTTTTCATTGATGTCAAAGGTGTTTTGTTGATGTTTGGTAGCAAACGTGATTATAGTCAAAGGTATTGCTTGGTGGATACATCATTAAAAGATAATTTTTTATTAAAACTAAATATTAGTTTCTTAATAATATTAACTTAATTCGTATATTAACTAGAAAAATATTCAAAATACAATGAAAACAATTTGCAGAATATGAATTATTTGTTATGTAATTTTTTATATATAATATATTTAAAAGAATAGTTTTAAAATCTTTTGAATGTATTCAATTATTGAAATATGTAATTTTATAAAAATTAAATGCATTCAATTGTTAAATATGAAATTTTATAAAAATTAAGCTTACATTTGATTCTTATATGTAGCACCCCACCATGAACCATACATACACATCATCTATCTAGTCTTTTAGGGTAACATGACCACATTACATTGCAAACATTTCTAACATAATATAGTTCCCATAATGATGATTAACTAATCACAAGTATTCTTCTTTACAACCATGGTATAGAATAAATATACAATGTACATGTTGATCATCAAAACTTGCACC
>VDFB02161116.1:0-21432 GCA_007258455.2 Sequoia sempervirens | reverse complement strand
ATGTCACACAAGCTGACCACCCATGTTCACAATTTTCCCCCAGCTGAACTCAACTCCCTACTGAAAATTCAAAAATTTTCCTCTTCTATTTTCCTTTTTGTTCTAGTTTTTTCTTTTGTCGTGCCGTCACATTTCTTTCTTTTCCAAAAATAAACTTTTGAACAAGTAGTTTTGATTGTAATTTACAAGAAAAACATGCAATGAAAAGGACATGCAATCATATTTGGAAAGTACCAAAAAAATAATAAAGAAAGGTTATCTGAGCAATTGTGGCAGTGGCGAAAAGATAGGTTTTAAAAGTGGATTACCCCGCCCCCTACTTAGAGTATGACATGTGTCCTCACATGTACTAAAGAATAGGTGGAGATCCGATAATAATGACTGGTACTGTCATAGCAGTAAATGAATAGAGTAAAATAAATCAAATATGCGATAACAAAAAGATGCGTACCTTGATAAATGTGTATAATGTTGAGAAAGCGATGATCTTGCCGACATGAGCTGACAGCTGGGAATGATATCCGGTGGTATGAAAATCGAGTGTAAGAATTAAAATCAGTTCAAACACACCAATAGAACATTATAACAAGAACAAAACTATAAAAGGAGTAGAAATGTGCAAACTCAGTATCCTGTTCCTGTTGTCGTCCTATCGTCCTCTATCTTTAGTGTTTTTGTAGATTCCAGCCTTGTGTTCTCAGATTAAGGGCTAGGCTCAACAAACTGTCTTCCTAAAGAATGAGATTTTGCTATGATATGAATGCATGATTAAGCTATGATAATGATTTTAGCTAAGAAACTTGAAATAAGCAAGATGCTATGATAAATGAATACTAAATGAATTAGATGCATAAACTCTACTTAATTGCCTATTTGCCTATTATCAATGTTTGGATTCACACAAGTATTTATAGGGCTTTCTGACTGATTCTGATTGGCTGTCTCGATTGACGATTGTGATAATTCCTGACAGATCAAACGGTTGAAGAAAGATGAAACTGAAGGATAAGATAGAAGAACCCTAGAAACAGATTTTTCTATTTTATTATGAAAGAGGAAAAAGAAGAGAAGATAAGAATAAAAGAAAGATTAAAAGCTGATAAATAATTAATTAAAAAAATCAATTATTTATTTGTGGAGCACATTCAACTTTTCTCAATTAAATAAAATATTTAATTAAGCTTTTAAAAGCAGAAGAAAACTTGTGGTGAGAAAAGAGCTTTAATCAGTTTTATTGAAAAAAAGCAGAATATCTCATAATTAAATAAAATATTTAATTAATATGAGAAGATTGCACAATTAGGTTAAAATACCTAATTTTGAATTTAGAAAGAAATCATAAGATATTTTTAATTAAATAAGATCTATTTAATTAAATCACTTTTATGAAATTAATTAAATGAAACATTTAATTAATTAGAAGAAGAATTAAAATAGAAGAAAGGGGAAATATTTAAACTTAAATTAAATCAAAATATTTAATTTAAATTCAAACAGTGATAATTAATTTAAATAAATAGAATGTATTTATTTAATTAATTAAGTGGACGTATGAAAATAATTAAATAAAGTAAATTTATTTAATTATAAAAGAAGAATAAGATGAATGAACAATATAATTAAATTAATTAAATTTAATCATATGTAGAGGACTTTAGAAGAAATTAATTAAATAATAAATATTTAATTAATTGCCAGGATTATAGACATGACCATTTTTATGCGTATACATTTTGCCCCTCTTTGAAGTGATGTGTGAAACATATTACTTCAAAGAAAATAAAAATTTTTGCCCCTGATATGTTTCCGATTTTTGATGTCGATGATGCCCCCTCGGGAGATAAATCACGGAAAAAGAAATTGATGAGGAACAGTGATTTAGCTCCTGATAGATAATGTGGTTGATGCCCCAGTGAAAAAGAGGATGAAAAATGGAAAAAATGCCACCACTACCCATCCTGAAAAGACCCTTATAAGGTAAAAGGGGTAAAATGAGGTGTCATTTTCACCCTGCAGCTACAGTGAATTTTGAGCTCTGACAGTGACTTGGCGAAATGGTGATCCCTTTGCACAGACATAGGTTCGAGCGAGCGCGACGGTATCAGAGACCAGCAGCGTATGGACCACCGGTGAGTGATTGAAACCTCTAAGTTGTTAAATTTTGCATTTGTGATCGATTATGGATTGATTTCCAGTCGGACTGCAATTTTTTGGAACGTTTTAGCGCATATAGGTAGAGTTTTAGCGCATTCGACAAATAGTTTAGCGCATCTAGGGTTTTCGTAGCGCATTTAGGCACATGTCAAAAATTGATCTTTTAGCGCACCCGACAGATAAAGTTGCGCATATAGGTCAAAGCAGGCTAGGTCGGAGATTTAGCGCATCTAGGGCACAGAACGACGCTTTTAGGATTTGGTCAAAAAATGCTAGAGTTGCGCATTTGATAGATAGAATAGCGCATACGAGGTACAGAGTTGCACATTTGAAGTTTTAGCGCATTTAGGAAACAGTGTTGCGCTTTTGACAAAAACTATGGCGCATATGGGTTTTTAGCGCATATGAGCAACAGAGTTGCGCATTTAGGAAATTTTTCCCAGAATGGCCATTTGCTGAAAAAGAATGATGAAAATTGCTTCTTTAGTCAATAGATAGATAAATTGTCGGATCATCATGTTGATAGGATAGAAAATCGAATAGAGAACTGATAACTTTGATTTCCGTGATTGAAAATCAAAGAGTAGATTTTGCTTTCTGTGATAGAAAACAAATAGTAGATGTGAGATTGACTGATTTGAATTTTGATAACTTTGCTTCTCGCGATTGAAAAACAAAGAGTAGATTTTGCTTTCTGCGATAGAAAACAAATAGTAGATGAGAGATTGACTGATTTGAATTTTGATAACTTTGCTTCTCGCGATTGAAAAACAAAGAGTAGATTTTGCTTTCTGCGATAGAAAACAAATAGTAGATGAGAGATTGACTGATTTGATAACTTTGCTTCTCGCGATTGAAAAACAAAGAGTAGATTTTTGCTTTCTGCGATAGAAAACAAATGGCAAAATAGAGATTTAAATTTGCATTCATGATTGAAATACAAACAGAAAAGAATATGTGCTGATTAATTTGCGTTCCTGAAAAGAAAAACAAATAGTAAATGATGGTAGAGTAGATTGATTAGACCTGTTGATAGATTGATGTAGCATTTGATATAGATTATTGATATGTTGATGTTTGTGATGTTGTTTGGACCAAATAGGAGGCTTTCAAAAGCCTCCAGATCAGAGAGCGGTTTCCCTTGTGCTGGGAGCGGATAGGCGAGCTGACACCAGCCGAGTTACAGGTGATTTCAGATTGTGGATTGGGGTCACTGTTGACCATGCCGCGAGGCATTCGGGCCAACAGGGGGCTGTTGACGGCCTTGGCCGAGAGATGGCATTCCGAGCATAACACCTTCCACCTGCCGACGGGTGAGATGAGTGTGACACCGGAGGACGTGTACCGATTTTGGGGATCCCGGTGGTTGGAGCCCTTGTGGTTTATGACCACAAGGAGGTCGGTGGGACAGAGGCCTTACAGCGGATATGTGGCGGATCTATGTGGCGATCCTAGTATCTATGGGTACTGGATAGACTGGGATGACTTCAGCAGGTATCCAGCTCTAGTAGCAGTATTGGCAGCTTTTATTGGAGGTTTCCTTGGACCGGACCATCGGTCCAAGGGATTTGCCGTGGGATGTTAGAGTGGATGATCACTCAGCCACAGAGATTTTCCTAGGGGAGCTGCGTCTTAGCAGATATGTATCATGACCTGCATCAGATTGTATACAGAGGATCCACTAGCCTGGCGAGTGGAGTGACACTATTACATATCTGGGCGTGGGAGCACATTGCTGTCACCAGACCATTGTGTACTCGGGCGAGACCAGCAGGGAGGCCGTACGTATATGCATATTCTGGTGCAGTTGTCCAGCAGAGGTTGGGCAAGGTAGAGTACTGGCGGCGAGTGCTCGATGATGTAGATACAGTGATCTGGAGGCCGTACACAGACTGTGAGGCATGGGCGACAGATCAGTTAGAGATGCCATTTGTGTGCAGACCGCGGTACTTGGTAGGGTGGACGCCCTTTATCATTGAGAGGTTTTTGGCACTACGGGTGCTGAGACAGTTTGGTTTCACGCAGGGGATACCTCAGGGCATTGCTCATTATGGTCGGCGCAAGGGGGACATAGGATGGGGACCATGCATTCCCTACCAGGCAGCCTACACACAGTACACTTCTTTACAGCCTGAGGTATGGGCGGACAGGCCAGACATACTGGATGCAGGGATGATAGATGACTATGCTCAGTACTTTCATACGCATCCTTTTCCATGATTTACAGTGCCAGATGAGGCACGAGCCATCAGAGCAGTCCCACAGCCAGGAGCAGGGATACCGGGAGGTGCGGCAGGTGGAGAGCAGGCTATGGGTGGAGGGGAGGAGGCTATGGGTGGATAGGAGGAGGGAGAGGAGAGCGAGGAGAGTGGAGCTGAGGAGGAGGAGAGCAGCTCAGATGACGGAGATGATGGAGATGACGGGGATGGACAGAGACAGCAGATATTAGATAGTCTCGGCAGAGTACATATTCCTCGGCGGTCCATATCCGGTGCCAGGCCACAGACTGTGATCAGGGTGACATCCTCGTCCCAGCAGGCATAGATAGATGCGTTGCAGGGTCAGGTGCAGACCTTTCAGGGGCAGCAGGCACAGCTTCAGAGTCAGTTGGTGCAGGCACAGAGCATGATAGTGCAGTTATAGGCACAGCTTGCACAGGCACAGGCTCAGGCACAGGCTCCGGCACAGGTACAGGTTCAGATGCCTGCCCCAGATCCTCAGGTGGCACAGTTAGTAGCGGAGAGGGATGCCTTTAGACGGCGGGCACAGGAGGCTGAGGGTGTAGCGCAGAGATTGATGGGTACTGTGGAGAGTACATCCCTATGGGAGGCCATTGCAGAGGGATTTGAGGCAGCCAGAGAGGCAGAGTACTACAGAGTTCGATATGAGGAGCTATGCCCTCCTGAGCGGTGAGAGCCCTATCCCAGGTCACACAGCCGGACGAGGACCCGATCCGGACATCGACACACGGCAGAGAGGTTACCGGGCCTCGACAGGATCCTGATGCAGGGACCAGCGGCAGACCACCTCCTTCTGGACCAGCTCCGTCAGGGGCATCGACTAGTTAGCCATTTTTGGGGCTTGATTCATTATGTATACTGAGTTTTGATCATGTATGATGTATTGACCTTTTATGAGTTTCATTGGATATTTGGACATTTGTATTATTTTGATGAGTGATGATATGTAGTGGCGGTATTTCTGATGATGTTTATGTTCATGCATTTATGATATGATATGGATATGACATTTATGCATGTATGTTATGAGATGGATTTTGATATGCTTTTATTACATGTGCGGACTAATCCCTATGATGCAGGATGATCTATCGATTATGATGTGTATGCAATGATTTTGTGATGATGTATATATGTGAGATGGTAATTTCTTTTTGAATTTTCCATGTATGAAATGCATCGTGATATTGCAGAAGATGAATGTGGTATGAATGGTAATATGGTAAAATGATAACATGATATCAAATTATTGAATGTGTATGGAAATGCAACGGTAGATGATAATAAATGAATGATAAATAATAGATGAATGATGAAATGATAAATGATAAGATGATGAAATGATAAATGAATGATAATGAATGAAAAGATGAATGATAAATGAATGATAATGGATAATGAAACATTAATGGTTTAGATATGAAATGGTAAAAATGAATAATGAATGACAAATGATAATGAAAGGATAAATGATAAATGGAATGATGAAATGATATGAAATGAAATGAATTAAATGTCCAAATGTCCTCCACGAAAAGGTCAAAACTTAATAACAACCGTTTGAAAACCCTCATTCAGCCCTTCAAAATACGAATATGAATCCAATATGCAGATATATATAATGAGCTAATGAACATGCAACTATATGAAACTAACCAGTTTGTTGAGCCTGTTATAAGCCTTCTTGAATCATCATAGAACATTTAAAATGTTGGAAGTATGTACAAGCATCAGAGGGGAAATCAGCGCCAATGATGACCAGAGTACAACTTTCATGGATTTTGATATAGCAAGCGAACACAAGCATCGAGGTATAATTGAACCGAGATGACCTGAGCATTTCTTGCATAAACAGACAAAGATTAACCACCGTTCTGATGCAAATGTGGAACTGTCATCAATGATATTTGCTTTGAGCGTCATGTCCTTTGACATATTTGCATCAGATTGGGCTGTTAACCTCAAGACAGCAGACAAAGAAAAATCATTCTCGTTCCTTGCTACTCTAGTGCAGTACATCATTGAGTATGCTCCCGAGTAATGATATCGAAAATCAAACAACTTTTAATCAAACATGTAATACTGTTAATGCCTACATTATTCAGATTATTTGGATCATCCAATAGACAAGTGACATGATAGCTTGCTGAAAAATGTGTCATGAGCGGATAACATTGACAAAGGAGTTTGTTGTTTTGTTGGCATGCTCGTATTGCGATGTCATGGTCTAGCTGTTTTAGTATGCTCTGAAAGTTAAGTGCCCCCAGTTGGGTTTTTGCCTTGTTGATTGACACAACTTGCGGAAAGGAATATGTACAAACGATCAAGCCATGGTAAGACGTTTTAACTCTCTAGGCAAATGACGGCAGGGTGGTGCGATTAATGACCTCAAGATGCGGAAAAAGAGATGCAGAAAAAAGGAAAGCTTTTGAAAAGGTAAAGTGCAAAACAGGAACTAATAGATGGAGAGGTACAGATAGCGTCTGTTTGCCAGATTTTCACTATCTGTATTTATTGCATTTTTTTTATTTCTTTTTGATTTTTTTGGATTTTTCTGTCAATAGACTGCCTGTTTGCCAGGTTTTCACCCTATGACATTCTCTTTTGATTTTTTTGTATTTTGTGATGTTTTGATTTTTTTGGATTTGTTTCAGGACTTTTTCTGCTGTTTTTGTATTTCTTCAGGACTTTTTCTGCTGTTTTTGTATTTCTTCAGGACTTTTTCTGCTGTTTTTGTATTTCTTCAGGACTTTTTCTGACTTAAACATAATACTTCTTAAGATGTATACTGTTGATGGGTTCATCCAATAGGTCTCCTTCTGGCGTTGATAACTTGTATGCTCCCGATCCGTAGACTGCAATAACCACATAAGGGCCTAACCAATTTGGTTCAAACTTTCCTTTCTTTTCTCTGTCTTGTTGATTGCGCGGGTTCTCTTTCAGAACTAGATCACCCACCTGAAAGGTACGTGGCTTGACTTTGTGATTATAACTGCGAGCCATCATCTGTTGATATGCTTTTAAGTGGTCTGCTGCTCTCTGTCTCTTTTCATCTAAAAGTTCTAACTCTTGGAGTCGGGAAACTCTGTAATCCTCATCTGTTATGAGACCTTTCAGTGATACTCTTAAGGAAGGTATTTCCACCTCTAAAGGTAGTATGGCTTCTGCTCCATAGACGAGGGCAAAAGGTGTTGCTCCTGTTGGCGTTCGGATACTAGTTCTGTAAGCCCACAAGGCGGGATTGAGTTGAACATGCCAATCCTTCCCTGAATCATTGACAATCTTCTTCAAAATCTTTAGTATGGTTTTGTTTGAGGCCTCTGCTTGGCCATTACCTTGAGGATAGTAAGGCGTGGAATATCTGTGCTGAATATGGAATCTTTCACAAAGTTCATCAACATCCTGATTTTTGAATGGTTGACCATTATCTGTAATAATGGCATTAGGAATACCATATAGAAAAATAATGTAATTGAGAATGAAGGATGAGATCTATTTTCCAGTGACTTTAGAAAGAGGTACTGCCTCAATCCACTTAGTGAAATATTCCATTGCTGTGATGATGAACTTATGCCCATTTGAAGAAGAAGGATGAATTTTGCCCACTAGATCTAACCCCCATTGAGAGAACGGCCAGGTGGGTGTAAACGAATGAAGTTCTTGTGCACGAGCATGAATAAGATTCCCATGAATCTGACATTGTGAGCATGTTTTAGCAAAGGTAAATGATTCCCTTTCCATTGTAGGCCAGTAGTAACCCATTCTAATCAATTTTTTGGATAAGGTTAGTCCACTCGAATGAGTACCACAAATGCCCCCATGAACTTCCTGTAAAGCTTTGTCGGATTCGTCACGTTCAAGACATCGAAGTAAAGTACCATCAAGACCACGGCGATAAAGGGTATCAGCGATAAGGGTATATCGAGAGGATTGTCGGATAAAGTTACGTTTTTGGTTGCGGGATAAGTCAGGTGGTAATATATCGTCTTTTAGGTATGCATAAATCTTGCCATACCAGGGTGAATCGGATCCTACTAGGTGGCAGATAATTTGGCTTTCAGGTGTGTCATAGGCAGGCGTAAATAATTGTTCCACCAGAAATTCATAGCGAGTCTGTTTGTCTGGGAGTTGTATCAATGAGGCGATCGTAGCCATAGCATCGGCTGCTTTGTTGTCAATCCTCAGAATTTGTGTGAACTGAATGTCCACAAAATACTTCTTGAAGTCATCAATCATCTTCTTATATGGTAACAACTTGTCATCTTTAGTCTGATAATCATCATTGATTTGATTAATGACTAATTGTGAGTCACCATAGACTTGTAGCTCGGTAATCCTCCATTCCAATGCTGTTTTCAGTCCAGTGATCAGTGCTTCATATTCGGCTATGTTATTGGTGCATGGAAACATTAGCCTATAGGACCTAGGAATGGTATGCCCTTGAGGGGTAACGAAAAGGATGCCTGCCCCCGAGCCATGTTGGGTAAAAGAACCATCAAAGTATAAGGACCATGGCTACTTAAAGTCTGCTGTGAAGACATCAGCATCTGGAAATTCAATGTGTAAAGGGTGCTCTGTTTGGAGAGGAGTGTCTGCTAGTTGATCCGTGATAACTTGTCCTTTGATTGCTTTGCGATCAACATAGTGGATGTCGAACTCACTCAAAATCATGATCCATTTTGCTAACCTTCCTGTTAGTGATGCTTTACTTAGCAGATACTTGAGTGGATCAATTTTAGAAACAAGCTTAATTGTATGAGCTAGCATGTAATGTCGGAATTTCTGGGAAGCGAAGATGACTGCCAAACAAGCCTTCTCAATGAAAGTGTAACTAAGCTCATGTCTTGTCAATGTTCTGCTGATGTAGTAAATTGCCCGTTCTTTCCCTTCATGGTCTTCTTGTGCTAATAATGCTCCCAAAGACGTCTCGGTTGCAGCAATATACAGAATCAATGGTTTGTCTGGAGTCGGTGGTACAAGAACTGGTGGATTCATCAGGTATTGCTTGATTTGTTGAAATGCCATTTCACATTTATCATCCCATCTAAAAGGAACATTCTTATGTAGGAGATATGTGAATGGTAGACTTTTGTCAGCCAATTGTGCAATGAATCTGCGGATAGACTGGAGTCGCCCTTGTAAGGATCTCAACTGACTAATGTTCTTTGGGGGAGGCATCTCCATGATTGCACGAACTTTAGCAGGATCTACTTCAATTACCTTTTCTGAAACAATATATCCTAATAGTTTTCCAGATGTGACCCCAAAAACACATTTCTTAGGGTTTAAGCGAACTTTGAATTTCTCCAATCTAGTGAATATTTTAGATAGTATCTCCAAGTGTCCTTCTCTGGTGTGTGATTTTTCCAATATGTCATCTACATAATCTTCCATGAATGTGTGCATCATGTCGTGAAAGATCATAGTCATAGCTCTTTGATAAGTAGCTCCAGCATTTTTCAAGCCGAAAGGCATGACATTCCAACAATATGTCCCCCACGGACAAGTGAAAGCTGTTTTCTCTTGGTCTTCTGGTGCAATCTTGATTTGGTTATAACCCGAGAAACCATCCATTAATGAGTACATGGCATGGCCTGCTGTTAGATCAACTATAGTGTCGATACTTGGAAGCGGAAAGTCATCCTTTGGACAAGCTTTGTTAAGATCTCTGAAGTCAGTGCATACTCTTACACGTTTGTCTGGCTTTGCTACTGGTACAATATTGGAAATCCATTCAGCATAGTCAATTGATCTTATAAAACCTGCATCGAGGAGCTTCTTGAGTTCTTCTTTAACCAATAGTGCAATATGAGGATTCATCTTTCTGAGTTTTTGTTTTACTGGTTTGGCTCCTGATTTGATAGATAAATGATGCATAATAAGATCAGGATCAAGGCCGGGCATATCTGCATATGACCATGCAAAATTGACTTGATTTTTCTTGAGAAAATTCATGAACTCTGGGATTTCTTTAGCTGTCATAGATTCAGCTATCTGTAGGATCCTTGGATTATCTGCAGTTGCAATGTTGATTTCCTTTGTAGGCTCAGTCAAGATGGATGATCGCTCATGATAATGCTCTGGGAGAGTGTCAAGAGTCCCATCAGATGGTGCCTCAAAAAGGTTTTCACCCTCTAATACACTCTTTATTTTGTCTTTTGCTTGATCTAGTACTGCCAGATTCTGGTTTTCACCACTAGACCGTTTGTCCTTATTTTCATTTTTGCAGCTAGGAGACTTGACACTCTCCTGATTACAGACTTTATACCAAAAATTGCTAGTGGAACAATTATTTACATCTTCAGCGGAAAGGAAGTTTATGATAGCTTCATCGTTTGGAAAAATAGGTATATCCATAGGTTCGGTAAGATCCCAGTCAATGAGATCAGGATGAATTAATGGTAGGACATCGTCTGGTTGTGTAAAATTGGCGATGGTTAGGGTCAAGACAGAGTTATCGGTAGGATCCGTGGTATGAGATAGGTCAATGATGGGACTATTCTCCTGATAATCTTGTTCGTTAAAATCTGACTCAGTATCACTAGACTCATAGTTACTTTGTGGTTCAGATTCTTGTGGTTGGGATCCTGAACCTTCTCCTTTGATCAAAGCGGGCGTATATTTTTGTATGACATCTACCTCTTTGTCTCTCCAAAATTTGTTATCATGGATGGTATCCCATTCATATTCAGCAGAATCTGTGTCAGAGTTATTTTCAATGTAATTCAGGACTGATACCAAACATGTTTCATTCTTATCGGAACCTTTTTGTAGTGTACAAACATTACCTTGGGATTGTTTAGATTGGGTAGCTTCATAGCCTATTCTAGTTTTATCATATGCCGCAAGTCCTGGAAGATGGATAGGCTCAACTACGCCTTCTTTTCTCTTTCCAAGAGGACCATTATCATATCCCATCTTTTGCATGATAGAATATCCTTTCCCATATTGTTCTGTTGGTAAGGTGACGTTTAGAATTGTGTCCTCTTCATCTTTATAGAGCCAATCTAGAATTGTTGTATCCTCAGGATCTCCCATGGGAAATTTTTCTTTGATAAATTGTCCATTGAACTTGGTAGTGGGCTCTGTTTGTACCTGTGCTGATGTTGATGCTGCTGATATCTGTTGTGGTGTAATAGAAGGTTTCCCATGTGATCGAGGAGACGTAGGTAGATTAGCAAGACAAAGGGAATATTCCCCAACTCCACTTTCCTTGAACTGTAGTTTCTTGTCAAAACTTTTAGTTAACTGACTGATGTGTGTAGCATGTTGAGAAGAAGTATCAGCAAGTGCTTCTCGATTATTCGGAACCAAAGTATCTTGATGAGCTTTGACATTGGCACAAGTTTGGGCGTTTGAGTTATCAGCTGGTATAGTAATTTCCTGTCCATCATATGGAAACTTAAGACATTGGTGGTAAGTGGACGGAACAGCTTGCATCTCATGGATCCAAGGACGACCCAACAAGATATTGTATGCAAGATCTCACTCTAAAACTTGGCAAAAGGTTTTTTGATAACAGGTCCCACTCTGATTGGTAGCATGATTAGACCTTTAGACATTCTCTCCTCATCATCATAGGCTTTAATGGTAATCTTCCTTCTAGGATCAATGGAATCTTCGGCAAATCCTAATGCTTGAATCACCTTCAAAGTACATATGTTTAGACCAGCCCCTCCATCTATTAGAACACGTTTGACACGGAATTTGTGGATCATGACCTCTAAGTATAATGATGAATTGTGGGGATGAGTTAGGGAAACATCATCTTTGTCTGAGAATGAAAGGCATGTGGGAGAGGACAAATGTCCTACCATGGTTTGAAATCGATTCACATCCAAATCCATAGATACAGTCGTTTCAACGAGGGTTTTATCCAAAATCTCCCTATGTGCAGGGGAAATCTTTAGAAGTTCGAAAATGGAGATTTGGGCTGGAGTTTTTCGAAGTTGGTTAACTAAGTCGTATTGGTGTTGAGGAGAGGTCTCATTGGATTTTGAGGAGGTACCTTTCAAAACAACCTTAGCTTGTGCTCTTGTTGTGACGTTTACTTTCCCATTGTCTACTTTCTCTTTGATTTTGATGACATTGACTCGCTCATCGTCCGTATAGAGGTGACAGATTACATTATCATCAATTTGGTTCACAGTTTTGTCAGAAGATTCTCCCTTTTGATAATTTGGTAGAGGATTTCGAAATGCTTGGTGATCTTCGTTGGATTTTTGTTGTCCTTCTACTGTGATAATACCCTTGTCAATGAGATCTTGAATAGCGTGTTTCAAACCTTGACAGCTGTTTGTATGATGACCTCTGCACCTATGGTAATCGCAAAAATAAGCTTCGTTCCATGATGGAGGTTTTACATTAGGTTCGTAATTGCGTTGTGGGGGTAACATAAGGACGTTCTTTGCCATGACCTCTTTAAAAGCCGATTCTAAGGATTGTCCTAGTGGAGTAAAAGCTCTTCTATTGGAGAAGAATGGAAAGCGTTGTGGTTTCGTGCTTGAGGTATTCCCTGTAGTGTTGTTGTTGTTGTTGTTCCAGTGGTTTTGGTTGTTGGTAGTCCCTTGATTGTAGTTCGTTGGAGGGGGATGATTGTTTCCTTGATTTGCGACTGAATTGACATGGTTGTAATTATTGTTACGAGGAGTGTTCAGGATAAATGGCTTAGTCGTGACATGATTTGCATCTACAACTCCATCATTTACAACATTCTTGTTGCGGGTCCAAAACTTGGACTTGTCCTGATTGTTGTAATGGTTAGATGAGGCAGGACTGTCCCTATCAAGTTTTATGGTCCCTCTTTTGACCAAAGCACTTTCGATGGTGAGGGCATCTTCAATCAGTTTCTCAAAGGAAGGTGGACAATGCAGATTTAAACGATAACTCATTTCTGAGTTGAGGCTATTGATGAAAGTAACCATTTTCTCCTTTTCAGGGACATGACGGGGGTACCTAGCAAACATTCTCCTCCATCTTTGAAGAAAGGTAGTGAAAGATTCCCCAGGTTTTTGCGTAACTTTGCAAAGATCAATCATGGTGATCTGATGTTGAACGTTGTAGGAGTATTGTTTTATGAATAAATTCATCAGTTCTTCAAATGTTCGAATAGGAGGTGTAATCTTAGATAACCATTCCATAGAGTTGACTCCAAGGCTTCGAGGAAATAATCGCAATAAATATGTATCTTCATGGGCAAATTCCAATGTCATGTTTCGAAAGTCTCTAATATGGTCAACTGGGTCCGATTTTCCATTATAACGATCAAATCTGGGGATTTCACAGTGTTTAGGAAATGGAATCATGTTGAGACTTCTATCAAAAGGGTAAGGACATATGTCATCCAAAGTGTACTGCTTGGTTGTGGTTCCTCCTTCTAACTCTTTGATTTTTTTCTGTATCTCTCTAAACTCTTTTTTTAAGGAGGCATATTCAGGTGGGGATGGCTCTTCCTCGGTGGTTTTTAATTTCTCAGTATCAAAGTCTTTAGGCAATTTAGCTCCTTGATCTGCTAGAAAAAGAAAGTATTTCTCTTTGTCACGTTGTATAATCTTTTCAAGGGCTTTAAGAAACTTGGGATTTTGTTCTGCCTCTCTAAGTTCAAGTTCGTCGTCTTGTTCATCATCACTACCTATAGGAGTTTTGTTCATGTTTTTGCTCTTAAGTATTGAACTCTCCTCTCCGTCAGCCATATTGTTGTTACTGAAAAGGGGATTGCGACTTACACTAAAAAGAGGACTACCTCGTTCACCCTCTTTTTGAGGTGTTTCTCCTGCTTTGTTGTGTTGAGATCTCGTAAAAATAGGCATATGTAAGAAATCCTTGAATATGGTCACTGAAGGATCTGATTGGGACGCGTTGAATATTCAATTGAAGGTTGTGGTATGTTCTCAAACTCAAGAGGTTGATTCAAATTATGACGTTGAGATAACGCTAATCTTTGATAATAAGCTTGGGTAGCCAACGGTTCTACAGCATAATTGTCGGTGAATCTTCTAATGTAGTCTTGGTATCTATGGAGGAATGTGCGATAATGGAGCAAGACGTCTCGACTCTTATACAGGAATTTTCTGCGATCTAAAGTCTTCTTGTAACTGAAATTTGTTTTGGGCTTCTTGATCCTATTGAAAACTGATTTCTTGGTGAACTTGGTTGATTTCCACTTTCTTAACATGGGAGTAAAATCTTAGAAAGTCGGGTCGGTGACAAAAACCTAAAAGCGCTACTCTGTTTCTCAAATGCGCTACAGAAATAGTCAAATGCGCTGCAGAGAATATCATATGCGTAGAAACAGAGAACAAATGTGCAGCAGAAAATCGTAAATGTGCCGAAACAGAACACAAATGCACTAGAATAGAGCTTAAATGCGCTGGAGTTTTCCCCTAGGTGTGCTAAAGCAGTTTATTTCTAGGACAGTTTTGACCAGTTTTTAGCTGAAATTTGTCATGTTCATTTTTGGATGATCCATTATCTGAATTAATGTTTGGAAAGCACAGCAAACAGTCTGATTTAAGTTGATTCGTAACCAAGCACATAATAAGACAAGCATAACCTAGGTTAGGCCAGGACAATATCCGCTAGACTCCACATGGGTTTCCCCAACCGCATATCAGTAGCATGTGAATCCAAAAGCTTGGCTGCACGGGCTCCCCCTTACAGTGCACTCTCTTCTCAGGCCAACCAAGCTTCCAACCCCCATGAAACTCCCATGGCGAGCTGATCACCTATACTATTGACTGCGAAAGTGTGGAAGGCTTCACACCGACCGGTGCTGGACTAGCAAATAGAAGGTTTTTGGCTTTCTAAACAATGATATTTAGTTCGGGACCCCCGTTCGAGTAGCCATACATGGGGCAAGAGATTAATCACCATTAAGGTGGCACTCCAGCCTGAAGAGGTTAAGCTCAACAGGGTTTATTGGAGTACAACTCCGTCCATATGACACATCCGCACAAGCAACCTTAGGTTTTCCCTTAAGATTTACATTTATACACCGGTCGGGGGTAGCTTGGCCTTAGCTCTGTTGCCGGTTTGAGTCGTCCCTTAAGGTGAGTACTTTTTCCCTTAAGGCAGGCCCAATTTCTAGAGTCAATAATTGTTTCTCTTGCACCTAGGATTGCACAAGTGCGCAAGGGGAGAGGATACTTCGATTATCAAATCAGGGTTACACAGGGAAAAGTGGGTCTGGTTTTCTGATCACCTAGTTTGCACAAGGTGAGAGCATAATCACCTACCACCTTCAAGCACAGTCAATAAGAGTAGACAGATTCATTTTATGTGCACCAAAATCAAATGTGATTTAATCTAGGTGAAGATGTTGCTTCACAACAGACATGGGGTTCATTTTAACTGCATGATAAAAGATGTCGTGGCTACCCTAGGTTGATTCATTTTAAACCCAACATAAAATAAAAGAAATTCTGTCTGCGGAAGGCGTCAGACTCAGAATCTCTGTTACAGTTCCAGATGTGAAGCTCTGTCTCCCGAATGCGCAGAAACAGAGACCAGAAGCGCAACTCTGTTACATAAATGCGCTAAAACAGAAACCAAATGCGCAATTCTGCTACCCAGATGCGCGAAAACAGAGACTATATGCGCTATTCTAAATGCAGAGATTTTTTTTTTAATTTTCTGATACAATTTTAAATGCGCTAAAGAAAATCCTAAATGCGCTAACTAAATGTCTATATGCGCTGCCGAAAGTGACGAATGCGCCACTCTGTTTCCCAGATGCACCGCAGAAATGACCAGATGCGCCGAAACAGAGCCCAGATGCGCCGAAGTACCTGCAAATAAAAATTTCCCTGAATCTTCCGAAACGCGCTGCCGAATGCCAGAAAACCTGTAAGCAAACCTGCAAGAAAACCTGCAAGAAAGAAGTCTAAAATCGGGGCATAGGCCCCACGGTGGGCGCCATTTAATGTGTGTATGAAAATCGAGTGTAAGAATTAAAATCAGTTCAAACACACCAATAGAACATTATAACAAAAACAAAACTATAAAAGGAGTAGAAATGTGCAAACTCAGTATCCTGTTCCTGTTGTCGTCCTATCGTCCTCTATCTTTAGTGTTTTTGTAGATTCCAGCCTTGTGTTCTCAGATTAAGGGCTAGGCTCAACAAACTGTCTTCCTAAAGAATGAGATTTTGCTATGATATGAATGCATGATTAAGCTATGATAATGATTTTAGCTAAGAAACTTGAAATAAGCAAGATGCTATGATAAATGAATACTAAATGAATTAAATGCATAAACTCTACTTAATTGCCTATTTGCCTATTATCAATGTTTGGATTCACACAAGTATTTATAGGGCTTTCTGACTGATTCTGATTGGCTGTCTCGATTGACGATTGTGATAATTCCTGACAGATCAAACGGTTGAAGAAAGATGAAACTGAAGGATAAGATAGAAGAACCCTAGAAACAAATTTTTCTATTTTATTATGAAAGAGGAAAAAGAAGAGAAGATAAGAATAAAAGAAAGATTAAAAGCTGATAAATAATTAATTAAAAAAATCAATTATTTATTTGTGGAGCACATTCAGCTTTTCTCAATTAAATAAAATATTTAATTAAGCTTTTAAAAGCAGAAGAAAACTTGTGGTGAGAAAAGAGCTTTAATCAGTTTTATTGAAAAAAAGCAGAATATCTCATAATTAAATAAAATATTTAATTATGATATGAGAAGATTGCACAATTAGGTTAAAATACCTAATTTTGGATTTAGAAAGAAATCATAAGATATTTTTAATTAAATAAGATCTATTTAATTAAATCACTTTTATGAAATTAATTAAATGAAACATTTAATTAATTAGAAGAAGAATTAAAATAGAAGAAAGGGGAAATATTTAAACTTAAATTAAATCAAAAGATTTAATTTAAATTCAAACAGTGATAATTAATTTAAATAAATAGAATGTATTTATTTAATTAATTAAGTGGACGTATGAAAATAATTAAATAAAGTAAATTTATTTAATTATAAAAGAAGAATAAGATGAATGAACAATATAATTAAATTAATTAAATTTAATCATATGTAGAGGACTTTAGAAGAAATTAATTAAATAATAAAAATTTAATTAATTGCCAGGATTATAGACATGACCATTTTTATGCATATACACTATCAATTATTTTATGCATGCATGGCTCAAATTAAATGGAATTACCACTGATTAGGTCATTGAAATGTTGATTAATTCTAAAGAATTTAACCTAATTGCAGATTTCAAATGTCATGAGTATAGAACTTTTATGAATTACCAAAAATGTATGGTTAAATTTAGCCCTAACTTGCACACAAGGCACATATTTGCTAATAATGTAGGAAATCAAGAGAAATATATGAGCACTTCCAAGAAGAAGAAAATATATGAGCAATTTGAATTCCCCATTTCACAAGTTGTATCAGTTGGTGGGAAAGTTATAAATACTCACCTAGGAGGATTTAGTGATCATGAATTTTCTACATAGATTCAACAAGTGGGTGCCTATCAGTGCACCAAGAATATTGTTGCAAGTGGACTATATTTGGTAGTAGGGTTTCCATCAGTGATGGATGCCCCTAAACCAGTAGTAGAATGCATGAGATGGTATGAACCAAACAAGAGGGTCATTGAGAAAGAAGGAAGAGTATACACAAAACTCTCCACAAAGGGCATTGTGTACACATTTGGGCTCCCCATGTTCAAATAGATGAATCTATTGGATATGCAGGTCCTAGCCACAACACCTAAGTGCAGAAGAAAAAAATAGGAGGTTTATGATTTCAACATGGTTCCGAGAGAGTCCCACAAAGCAAATGAAGCAAATCCCGAGGACAACATTTATTCAGGATGTTTAGAACATAATAACCCTATTGAGCAGGATAGTTGGATGTACAGATGCCAACAAATGAACCTTGGATGTTTGGGTTTATAATAAAAATAATGGAAGGCCCTACAAAAACTCACTAGGGGAATTTTATCAACGACAAGTTGCATGAGTAAATAATGACATTCTCAAATACCCAATGCTTCGCCATATCTTCATATGTTGTATATTTCTAGGCCCTAAGGGAAAATATACAAGGATTGAATAGAGTTGGTACCCTGGACAGAGAAATAGGGAATAATTTTATTTATGCTCATATGACCTAGCTTACCATCCACCAGTATCGAGAGCATTACTAGAGGGTAAACAATGTGTTTTCTATGAAGCTAGTGAGAATAATGGAGGGGGGAAATCCAAAAGACTATCCCTTGAAGCATAAAGTGTTATCTAGTTTGTTGGACGCTGGTATATTTGATTTCCTACTTTCACTTATATCAGGACGAGATACCCCTTCAAGTTACCCAGGTATGCAATGAATAAAATGTTGTTGTTGGAATTGGTGAGATAAGTGCAACCATCTCATGCTCTTTTTGCACAAATGCACAAGAAATGTTTTGTTAAATTCCTTATCACAATTGGGAATTATAAGTGCATTACAACCAAGAGTGTTGGTATGTGTGAGGAGGAGTTGAAACTCTATGGGTTGGAGTTCTTTGCACTACAATGAAAAAAATATGATCCAAAGGAAAACCTTGCCAAGTAAATAGGAAAGAAATATGCTCATGTTTATCATCTAGAGGATTTTTGGCTTAATTGTGATGATGATCACGATTTAAGGAAAATGTCATACCAAAGGTTGACACTAGGAGCAGCAAAGTTTCTCGAAACACATGATATTCCAAAATAATTGGATACTAACAATGGAGAGGTATTGAATACAGTTTATGATTCAATTTTTTTTTTGATGAACCCATCCTAGACCTAGATTATATAAAGAAGGAGATAGTAACCATCAGAGAGATTTCTAGGCAAGTATTGGCATATACTTAGTACTGTATTAATGGTTATTTTGAGGTTTTGAAAGAAGTTGGGATAGAGCCCACATACCCACACAATGTAAAGAGAAAGAAAAAGTTGGTGGATGAATTGGGGTATGGAGGGACTACTAAAAAGAAAATAAAGACTATAGAAACTAAGGCAGCTGAGCAAGGTGGGGGGGAAGCTCCCGATACTTCAAGCCAGGGAATTTGAGTGGTCTCATGGCCAGATAGCAAGCACAAAGAAGTTGTGGCCACTTTGACCAATGTAATGGAAATGCCAAAGGTGGCATTTTCTTCTATAGAAAATCCAAGAGCTCAGCTTATGATCGATGAGGATGTGAGAATGAAAACACAAGAACTTGCTACGACAAGGTTTGCATTGCAAAAGGAATCAAATATATCACTTCTCCACCCTTGGTCAATATGTAAACAATGAGAAAAGATCTAGGAGGGGCTCCTATAATTAAAGAAGAAGGTCTTGACCTAACTGAGGATGAAGTTATAGGGAAACTAGAGAAACTAATTGCTAAGGTGAAATAATTTAAAGAAAAGTGATATAAAGGAGATCTAATGATGCATCGTATAGAGGAAGAAGTGTTAGATAAATGGTCATATCCTAAAAATAGAGAAGAAAAAGGTTTTATAATAGGATCACTCGCTACAAAAGTGAGAAAACATGAAGAAGAAAATGCAAGAGAAACAAGGGAAATTGTAGGTCAGAACCCCATTCATATTGTTGATGAAGAAGATATAATTAAGGATCAGCTTCCACAAGGAAGAGTTGAAGAGACTATTGAGCAACCACAAAATTTTGAGAAATTAGGAGAAAGTCAGGATAAGGATGAAGGTATAGAGTCCTCATAGAACATGGATGATGAACTGAGAAATGATGAGAATCTTGATGTTTTAGGACAACAGGAAAAAAATGAGCTCCAAGAACTAATGCTAAAATAGGGCAAGATAGGAGAAGGTAAGTCTCAAAGAGAAAGAGATAGTGACAAATCAAGGTAATCTAGAATCCACACCAATGAATGTTGAGGATTTAGAGGTTGTGGTGGGAAATGTTGAAAGTATGAGAGAGGAAGTTCCTGAACATGTTGATCACCAAGAATGAGGTAACACTGAAGAGTCAAAACATAATGAAGAAGCACCTGACTAGTTAGTTAGGCAATTGGCTCTGCCATTGGAGGTAGAATTAGTTCCTCTAGATTTCAGAAGTTTAATGCAAGGAATAGGAACCCCTATACCAAGAGTTAGAGAAAAAACAAGACACACTATAAAAAGGAATGCAAATGGAGGGAGAACTCTCTAAATAGCTACTCTGGTAGGAGAGACGAGCAAGCATAAAATAACAACTAGGGATAATAGGGTGATGACAATTGATATAGGAAATTCATCATGGGGATAGGAGTTATAAGTGATGAAAGAAAATTTAGAAACTACCATCACCCAAGTGTAGAAGAATAAGAAAAAAAAAGAATTAAAGGAACAAATTGCTTGTCTAGAAAATTTCATTAGGTCACTAGCTAAATCTGGTCAATCACAAACTAAGTTTCCATAGAATCTAGTGCTAATGTCCAAGGAACAAGTAGATGCTATTATAGTGCTTCACCATAAGGTAAGCATGTTTGAATAATTGATGGAATACCTGGTGAGGGAAGGAGAAGAGTCAATAAGGTATGCAATTGGGAACTACAAAGAAGCATAACATTGGTAAGGAAAGTCTAGAAGACTTGAGGTTGAACATGTTGATTTCACCAAGAACAGACTTATGTAGATAGGTGAAAGTTAAAAGTTCTTCTCTAGACATATGTCCAAGAATTGATAAATGAGAAGATAGCCATGGAATAAGAAGTTTTGGTATTTGAGAATGGAGTAAACAATTGAATTCGGAAAGTGACATTTTATTACAATTTGTAAATGGATTGGAAAAGGTCACTGAGATATGTAAGAAATTGATAGATAAAGATGAGTGACTTATTGAAATGCTAGCCTGAGAAGGATATGATTCTCAAACTTTAGGACATGATGATAAGGAATTAAAAGCTTTCAAGGAATAGATTGAAAGGACGAGTAAGGATCTTGTTCAGTCATTAAATCGAGAGGTTATAAATGATATCATAAGGTGCAATAATGTTATGACCAACTAGAGACAGAGGGAATGCAAAGAAATGAAA